>CAEGAE010009584.1:0-102944 GCA_903067095.1 Girardinus metallicus
CACAGAAACATCTACCAGCTCTGTAACGTCATGATGCTCTTTGCCACCCATTTGTTGCGACCGGGATGATATGAAATTTAAAGCACAGCCTCCCGCCGTGTTCCGTCTATCCGTTTATTTGTATAAATAATCCCGCCGGACTCCAGGCATCGCTGCCCTCATTTTAAGATGCTTATTGGTCCCCCGGACAAAGACAAAAACCCGAACATCATCATGACTCAATAAAATCCTCCCAGCCGAACTTGAAAACCGGACGTTATGCTGCTAACACTTAGCTTTCGTCAACAACACGGATGGAAGTAAGAGGGCAAATAAAGTCCCGGCCGGAACACGGTGCGCTAAATAATAACACATAATATAACGAGGCTTCGAGGCAGATCAGTTTTCCTCGAGGAATTTTAATAATCGAGGTACTCGAATGTTTCAGCCCTAGTACTGGGTGAAAAGGAAACTTGCTGAACTTTTTTAACACACTGAAAAATTTACCTTTACTAAATTACAAAACAGTATAGAGAGCTACAAAAGAGTATGCGAGAACTGCATCAGATCTATGGTTAGTCTTGTTTTATATAAAAACAAAGCTATGATACTTCAAGTGCAATGAAATGGAAATATCCTTTACATCCTTGCTTACCTTTCCTGTCACCATCTCAATCAGGACGCAGCCCAGACTCCAGATATCTGCTGCTCGCCCATGACCTTCCCCCTTTGCTCTTGTGATAACTTCAGGTGCCATATATGCTAGAAAATTTTAACACACAAAGTGACAATATAAACTAAAACTACACTAATGCAGTGATGTTGGATGATTTGGTACAAATGGTAGCTTACTAAATTATTATTAAATGGATACATACAGCACAGTGTTACAATCTAGATTTGTCTTAATTTTGATAGTTTGGCTTCCAGATAATGATGTTTTATCTTTTAATCTTCAATTGCTCTTGTATGATACTTTTTCTTTCAAGATTTTTTTTTATTTGTGTGCTTCAGATAAAAAAAAAGGTTGTGTACAGAGTAATGTGTAAAGTTTAGACATGATGCAAATTAAAAAGTAATCTGATCTGATACTTATTGGTACGTTGTAGTAAAATGTTTTTTTTTTTAGTCTTGATCAAAAAGGAGACTGTTTCTACAAATCTCAGGTTTTCAAGGAGTTTCTTACAGAGCTGAAGAGCACAGAAACTAACAGTGTTTTTATCCTGGGCACACTGACTGACAGGGCCTCAAAATGCCTCAAGAGTCTTGATGCTTCATACCTGCCGGCACCTCTGAAATGTATTTAGGCCCAAAGCAAGTCATAGCAATAGGGACCAATATTGCCATTTTAAATCATTTGTAGAAATGGTGGATCCAGTGCAGTGATATGTTCTATGATCATCTGACTTCTCCATTGTATAGAAACTATCACAATAATCCAACCTACTGAAAAGAAATGCAGACATCAGTTCTTCAGTGTCCTGTTTTGGCAGGAAACCCTGTCATTCTGACAAAGCTTTTAAGATGGCAGTAGTCAGACTCAAGGTGGATGTTAACATTTATCATGATGACACCAAGGTTTCTTGCACACTCTGTGGTTTTAAGCCTCGCTGAGTCTAGATGGTTACCCTTGTCTTGTTCAAAAAACAATGACTGCATTAGACTGGGGGAAATTCTGACCTGTCCAAATATTATAAATGTCAATTTCAATTGACAAAATGGGTAACATAAATAAAGTTATAGGCCCTCAGCATACATAGCTCTGACAAAAATTAAGAGACCACTGCAAAATGATCAAAATGTTTGAATAAGATGAACATTGTTCTTTTATTCTATGAACATGTCTCCAAAATTCCAAGCAAAAAATTAGTATTTGCAAAAAAAGAGAAATTGTCAATATAAGAAAAAGATGCAGTGCTTTCAGACCTAAATTAATGCAAAGAAAACAAGTTCATATTCATTTAGAAACAATAATAGTAATGTTTTAACTCAGCAAGAGTTCAGAATCAATATTTGGTGGAATAACAATGGGGTTTACAATGGGGTTCAGTGCAGACGTCTCTTAATTTTTTCCAGAGCTGTCTATGCTAAGAAATGCTGTAGTGCTCTATAAGTTGTGCTAGCGGACTTCTACAGATATTGAAAAAAAGTGGGCCTAGCATGGAGCCTTGAGGAATCTCAATTGTGATATTTGTTTGCCAAGATTTATAATTCCTAAAAAGCTGTTGGTCTGCCAAATAATATCTGGACCAATTCAACAGGTGTGCAACTCTGAGGTGAGATGTTATTTCTTACCAGCTGTTCCCAGTGTGCTGTTCACCTCCCCTGGCATGGTGTGAGTGTTGTTCCTTAACTTGACTGAGCAGCCGAAGTCGCCCAGCTTAATCAAGCCCGACGATGTGAGGAAGATATTTGCTCCTGTCACAAACAAAAAAAAAAAACAAAACCCAAATTAATAAGATGGTGACTGGTGAGAAAATTTTCCACTTTTTCTTTGAAACATATCACATGCAGAATAAGTATTTACATAAATCCAATGCTGACCTTTGATATCACGGTGAACAATGCCATGCTCATGGAGAACATTTATGGCTGTAGTGATCTGTTTACTGTAAAGCCTGATCACGTGTTCCTGAAGCCCCAGTCTGGAAACTTCCTCCAGAGTTCCTTCGTCGCAGTACTCCATGAAGATGTACATCTCCTCCTACAGGAAAGGAAACACGCGTTCACACCAACACGCTTCAGTCTGCAACACACACTGCCTTGAGCATGAGGAAGGTTCTTACTCGATGGAGCTCCACTCCAAAGTATCGCACAAGGTTTGGGTGTTTGATGCCTTCAAATATTTTCAGCTCATCAGCAGTCTCTTTGATGGTTTTGTGATCATTTGGCTGGAACCGTATCTATATAAAAAATAAAAAACACACTTTATCTGCAGTTCTGTTTGTGTTCTTTAACATACTTAAGATTGCCTATGCTACATACCTCCTTCATAGCCATTAGCTCTCCAGTGTCCACATTGATGCAGGTATACACTTTTCCATACTGACCTTCACCTGAGGTTACATACAAAATTCTGAAATTATTGTCTGCGGATGTACTATAATTATCACCAAAACAGCAGTCAAACGCAGCCATACCTATCTTGTTGCCTCTCTGCCACTTGAAAGTCACCTTCCTGAGCCCAACATGCATGCCGTCAGACTTTGGTGTGTGACACACTTGACCAATTATGTTCCGCTGCTTCATCACAGCATAGCGCTTCTCTTCAAATTTTCGAATGGAGCGACGGACGGCCTCCATTGGGCTCTGCCGGGCTGTCGTGTCTACCATCACAAAGGGAGAGTTAGCAAAATGGCCATTATGTCTGAGCTAACAAATCAAACTGCTCTGAATGAAGCAAGCTCACCTTTGGATTGGCTGATGAGGGTGCGGAGCTCCCAGCTTCTGCGTGCGGAGCTGTTTGGATCAGCCTTTGGATATGAAGGTTCTGAAACAATCGAGACAGTTTTTTAAAGTTACATAAGCAAGTTTAGGCGAGCAGGTGAATATCTGTCCTGCAGATCAGTGTGAGCTCCCACCTTCCTTATCCTCAGTGGGGCTCGAGTGGCGGCTCAGTGATTTGAAATTTAATTCTGCTGCAACTGTTGAAAGACGATCATTCTCATGGAAACTGGATACCCTGAGAACAATGAAGGAAAAGTTGTTCTGTTTTGCTGTTCTGGGCACACGACTGCCCAGAACAACAAATTTCAGTGAAAGGGTTTCTCGAGAGAGAGAAAAAAAAAAAAAAAAAAAAAAAAAAAAAAAAAGAGACTTTATAAGTAGTTACAATATAACGCACTAGGGGGCTTCTTGGAGTTCATTAACTGTGGAAATGTCCACCTTATGAAAACCTGCAAAACCCATTCATCTTTTAAAATAGGCAAACATTTTAAAGCCATGGTTAACTTGACAAAAATAGTATTTGATCCTTTGTCATAATTTCTCATGCTTAATGTCAGGAAAACATGCAATTGTGAAACAATTACTAGAAATTTCAATGACATCAATGATTAATCCACATTTTACGTATTAAGCAGAATTTTTATAAGCTTTGGCATTCTTCATCTTTAGATAAATGAAAAACAGAAAAACAAAACCCACAAGCAGCTGAGCATGCATTAGAGACAGTCACAAGGTTAGACAGTGGGAACAAAAGTCTATAGATATTATCCCACTCACCAATAAGCCATCAACTAACCAACTTGAAGCAGAAGTCACTATAAAGCAGAATATTATCTTACTTACTGCAGTAAGATATTATTCATTTTCATTCCACGCACAACAACCAGTCTTCATATGATCAGGATTTGTCTAAACAATTTTTGGGGGATTTGCAAAGCTTTGGATAGACTTCAATGGCTGAAAAAGGTGAAAAGACGTTATATTAAACTATTAGAGAACTTCATTAAGTTCCATGCACGTGTGCCTTACAGCACGTAAATATAAAACCGAACCATGTTGTAGTCGTAAAATCGGTGACAAAACCAAGAGAACGTTGATAACTTTTAAAACCCTTACATCTGAACCAAGACTTCTCTAGAAATCAAAGTACTTAATGTTACTTTTAAATAAAAAAAGGAAATTAAAAATGCCAATATCTGTCACTTCAGTTTGGTTTAACAAAGAGAATTAATAGAAGTCTGTCAATAAAAGCTAATAATCAACCAATAAAGATATGAAAGTAAATGGTAGAGATGCAGTCGAGGTCTGATGACTTTATTTGACCGATTTTTAGCTCTGCTGCCCCTGATTGGTCAACAGCTGTCAAATCACTCCAAACATGATTTGTTTCCTCAATAGTTGAACACATAAGAAAACATGAGCAGGTTGCAAATGACTCTAGTATCAGGAAGGTTTAAAGAGCTATTTAAGAGGGGAATTCATGCGGAGACATTTGTGGTTCATCTGGGCTGTGAGAAAGATTGAGACTTTCAGCAAATAAGAGGGCGGCTGAACACATTACAGCAGAGCTTCTCTGTTCAACCTCAGTCATGGAACATGCTGGACTCAAAGTGTTCACAGTCTTTTGGGAATCTTAGGTAGGCTACATTTCCTAAGGGCGACACAAAGACAGCCATTTTCTGGTAATGTGTACTATGAAAATTGCTAATTTATAGGGGATGTTAAAGTCAATTTAAAAACATGTTTTGTTTCTTGATATTAATGAAACCTTTTTTGCAAGAATGCCTTGTGGAGAAGCAGCATCAAGTTGCCTCGGCTCCTAGAATAAATTCATTAATGACCGCTTGTGGCAAGAGGGAGAAAAAAAAAAATACTTTTTTTGCAACTTGAGGTCAAGGCTGTACAAATATTGGATATTGGCCACAAAATCTGTGTGACGTAGTAGCCTTTTTCATCATTTAAAAAAAAAAAGTTCCTTGGATCCATCCTTAGAATCAAAATCAAAACATGACAGTTCCTCCATCAGTGTGGAGAACCTGTATAACGGTTTTGGTTTGACACTAGAACGCGCACAGTGTTATTCGGGGGTCAAGGCTACCTGACATCACTGGGGCTGCTGCTGGGTTTCATGGGGCTGTGCTCCCCTGAGCCCTGAGGGATGGGCCGAGGGCCGTTGGGAACCAGCTGGTTCCGCAGATCGCAGGGAAGGCTTCGAGAGCTGTGTGGCGAAAAACACAAACTGAGGAGCGCTGCCTTGGGAAGGGTAGGCAGTTTCTTTTAGGATGCTTGCTGATGTACATGTGTGTGACTGGTTGTGGAACAGACACACACACACACTCGCTCACACTTTAAATGTATGAAAAAATTAAAGAAAAAGCAGACAGTGTCTAGAATATGCAAAGAGCTGCTCAGCTATAAGTACTTAAGAAGCAGAGCCATGCACACCAAACCAAATTATAACAACCTAAACTGTGGTGACCTACTTGAAACATTCAGCACTGGGGATAAACAAGTTGGGGTTTGGTGGGTCGCTGTGGCAGCGGACTGGAGCAGGAACCTTTACAGGCCGAGGACTATTTCTGGGTGCTGGGGGGAAAAACATATTAAAAATCACATCTCGTACAAAAAGAAAATCTTGAACTCTTTTAACAATGTTTATAAGCTAGAATTAGCCTTCCTTCCTTTTTATACAGGGATGAGTGTGGTTGTGCTTTCAGCATCAAGTTGTTCCTACATTTTATCTGAAGCCTTTATGTGACACTTCACATGTAGTTTAATCAAAATTTAACAGGTTTGATCAATCTGTAGGGATTTAACCTACAGATGCAGCCAAATATTTACCAAAAAACAGTGGGATGTGACAAAAACCAGCAGGGGCCCAAAAAAAAAAAAAAAAAATCATGCTACCGTGTCAAATTTTTATGAGTCCAGTTATTCATAGGACTGCTTTCTTCTTCTAAACTTAGCCAACACTAGCAGAATACAGATGCACCTTTGTAGCAAACAGCATAAATGCTGCATATGCAAAAAAATTGTAACCTGGCTGGAAGAAAAAAAAAGACAAACATGACATTTTAAATAGCTAAAATATGTTACTCAGACATGCATCATAGAGCAGAACCACAATGTCATTACATTCAGGTTATTGAATGTAATGACAAAGTTTTAGCTTAAGAACCTAAATATCTTTTGAAAATCAATCACTTTTTTATATATACAGAAATATTAAGGTATTCTTCACCTAATTTGTTTAAAAAAATATTACAATTCTTGGTTGCTATTACTATTCAGTCGGTTATTTTACTTTGTAATAGAAATGACATAAAAAAGTGACCTCAAAAAGACAAATGGCATGTCAACATCTACTGCAGTGTGGTGCAAATATGAGATCAGCCAAAATTCATAAAACAAATGCCTGCACAATTCAGATTGCAACCGTGTCTGGAAAGAGAGCCAATGTGGGATGTCAATGAGCAGAGGAAACTGTCAGCTAAAAGTAACAGAAAAGGTTGGAAAACTCACTCACAGTAGAGTAGCTTAGAGGGCAGAAAACAGGCTGTTTCTATATAGTTTAGTAACAATTATTGTAACAAAACTTCTGTTATTTATCTTCCTATGACAACAAACTTGCAGTATAAAAGAAACTAAAAATCTATCTTATATCACAAGGGAGCATCTTACCGAAGTACAGGCCAGTAACGGGGCTGTGAGGCTTTCCAATCACGTGTCCAATACATTCATTCATCAAAGCTTGCAAGCTCTGCAGAAAGATCTTTTAATTAGTACAACTGTCCAATCTAAGCACAACTTCAGCACAGATAGAAGACAAAACAAAAAGCCGAAGAAGAGAATCGGGTAATCTCACCAGGAAGTCATCTTCTGGCAATGCCGATATGAAACCAGGTTCAATCGCCTGAAGAAAGTCAAAACCCTGAGTCGCCCACCTGTACAAGAGCATGTTTGAAGATTTGCAACGACACATTTTTGTTTAGTTTTTTTGTTTGATCTGTAGGTGAACAATTGCTCTATTAATTATGTCACAAATATATAAGATAACTGATGTGGATTCTGCATGTTTTTAATTGTAGGCAAAGTTAGGAAATATAAAATAAATCCACCTGAAGTAGGGAAAAAAAAACCTATTTAAGAGGATGAACTAAAAAGCAATTCTTTGATATTTATTTATTATTTTGGTAAGAGGTTGCAGTAAAAGGAGCAGGTTTAACTTCATAATGTCACATTATTCCCATGAGTATCCCTTTCAAAATGCTCCAATATTGCCAGATTGATTTATTAATGTTTAACAAAAACAGCATTAATAAGCTGCAGCGCTGGAAGCACAATCGGAACCAACTGATGTCTGTTACCAGTAGCAACAAAAAACAGGAAGTTCATGAAGTGTTCAAAGGAGGATTTATGAATAATATTTTACATTATTAAAAAATTGTTTACCAGGAATAGTCTTCATGGTTGCTAATTAACACTATGAATGTAAGTTTTTGCAGCACAGACTAACAAATGACAAGTAATATCAAAATAAACAGTAAGTTTGTGTTATCCCAGAGCTTTTGAAGGTAAAGCTCTGTGTTTTTAATAGCTTTCATATCAAAATGAGTAAACAAAACATGAGCCAGAACTCGGCTCCTACCAAAACCACCTGGATCCTCTGGGCCTGGGTAAGCAGGGAACCCAGCTTGGAGGAAAAATAAATAAATAAATAAAAAAAACAAAAGAAGCACACTTTGAACTCTTATATAGTTTAACTCATGAGCGTTTTTGCTCCTGAAGTAATTTTATAGAGGCGAAAGATGTATTATTTCGCTCCTTTACAGTGATTTTCTAGATGCAGAGGAAGTGATTTGATTTCTATGAACATTTGAATCCTGCTCATAAATACTTAAGTTCAATATATCTGGGTCACCATCATAGAGTCCCACCTGGGCTTGGTGCCTCTCCCACTCTCACATTTGGTCAAGACATAGTTCATCCATTTGCGTGCAAAAGCTATGTACCGCTCCCCAATCCTCTGTCGGAACTCCCCTGACATCAGACGGACCACCTCCTTGTGGTACTGTTTTGAAAAGATGCAAATGAATAAAAAATAAATAAAAAAACAAACAGTAAAAAGTTGGACATTCAGGCTTTTTCTAAGTATGTCGATTGTCAGAGTGGTCTTTTTTCTCACCTCAAAGGCAAAATTGTAGCCCTGTATCATTGCTTCCCTGTAGTACTGATGCAGAGTGGCTGACTCAGATTCCTCCACCTCGGCCTCAATCTCTGTGGTGAACATGTACTCCACTCGGTCAATGGCTGTGCTTATTTTGATGCATAGCTGCAGGGCTTTGTTCTGTAAGGAGGGTTTAAGATGAAGATCACTTCTTCATTGTTTTAATTACACAAGCATTCAAAACAACTGAAAGCTTTGAAATAGATTGATTATAACATCCTGGGTTATGACACCGACTGTTGCAGCTGTGAATGGAGGCAATTCCTCTAAGAATAAGCCTTCAATGAGACTGGTACTCATAGTCCCATTCTATATTGCTATGTTATAGCAATATAATAGAGGAATATATATTCATAGCAATATAGAATGGAAATATGGGGTAAATCAAAACAGCTACAGTAAAGAAAGATTTGAAAGTAGGACATTGATGAAAAGCTGTCTCTGCAACTACACAGAGGATATGCGATACCTTGAGATCTTCCAGAGCGCTGGCAATGAGAGGCTGGCTGGACGTTTGCTCCCGGCTAAGGGTCAGCACATCCTCCATGGACTGCTGGAAAGCCTTCCGCTGGGCCACCAGGTGAGCTGACTGCATCACAATCAAGAGCAAGTTCTCAACCTGAAAACACAGTAAAAACAGGAGGAAATCATGTAAACACCACAAGCGCAAACACCCACAGAGATATCTAGTCAGAATTTCTTCAATACCTTCATAGCTCTTAGAGTGTCAACGGCTTCCATTTGTGGGACCAGTTTGAGGAGCTTGCCATCCCACCGTGACCACTCAGGATCTGTAGTGGAGTCCCCCGCTCCGTGTTTGCTCATGAGCAGGTAGGCATCATCCTCAGCCATCTCGTCGGGCTCTTTGGAACAGTCCTTGCCAGCGGCAGCGTTGAGAAGCTGCAGAATGAGAGGCCGCTGATCCTTCAAGCCACAAGGCACGAAAACCTGGAGCTCTTCCAAGCCTGGAATCTGAATCTGAGATGGAAACAAAGAGATAAGAGTGAGGATGAAGGGAATAAACTGATATGTGAACAAAAACCAAAAAGATCAAGCCCACCTTGACATAGTTTTTCTTTTTTAGTGCCTCGAGAAGACAAGGCACCCCGCTGGTGATGCTAAAATCTGCAGCAACTTCCAAATCCTGCACAGTACGGAGCCAAAAAAACAAAAAAAAAAAGTGTTCAAGTTCTTTAGTCAAATACAGAAAATAAGCAAGCGCATACAAACTAAAACACTAGATTTACGTAAAAGATTTTATTCCTGGCGATTCTTACCTTGCGGAGCATTTTGGCAAAACCCAGGGCCTTGGACGCCCGTTCCCTGGCCTCGTGGAACAACTCTTTTAAAGAACGGCTGGTTTCAATAACTGAGCGCCTGACAAGACAAAAAAAAAAAAAAAAAAAAAACAGAAGGAAAGGGAGACAAATAAACTAAAGAAAATTTCATTTTTCAAAAGTACTTTTAAATATGAATGTTATCCCCTCAACCTGATCTCGTCTGAGGCCGTGCTGTCATCTGCACTTTCCCAGAATTCATTGCCACTTTTCTGCAAACCAGCATCAAGAAACTCTCCAGTAGATTCCAGCAGCATCCCAGCAATGTTGCTGCAAAGATAATAACAGTCCTATTATATGGGTTGATGGGCTCCTCCAAACTACTCTTTATTTTGATGTCAATTATGTTTTCTGATATACTTGTATTCCTACCCTCCCAACTTTTCCATACAGTTTTTTACTGCCACAAACAATGCATTTTATTTTCCAATAAATTGCATAATCGAGAAAAATTAGACCTTTTTTTTTCCTCATTTTATTTTTAGGCACTCTAGTATCTAAAAATATTTTTGCTGCATTTGCAGTAGGCGTTTCTCTACATCTGTGCAGAAGATGTTGGGGAAGACGTTCAGGGTGAAGCATTACGTTGTGTTGGTGTTTCAGCTAAAATCCTAATAAAATACAGTAAAGAATGAATTTGAAAACTGTCAAGAACATGGAAAAAGTGAACGCACATTTGGAACTGCTGTGACTAAAACAAGTAGTTGTTTGTTTTTAATTTAAAAGGTTTATACTTATTTTTAATTTCAAATTGCCATTCTTTTAAAGACTCAAATATCGTGATTTTGTTTGATTTCAGTGACATTTTCTAAAAATATAGTTAATATTGGTATTCTTCAATATGGAGCACACAAAAATCAACTACAAACAGCTAAAAAAAAAAAAAAAAAAGTGCTGACAATCTTAAAGTGAAATGGAAGACACAATCTCTAATGGCCAGCAGGGGGCGTTGATAAAAAAGTTGTGATTTATCTAAGAAAATTATCTTATTTCAATTATTTCTAATTTCGAACACATTTAATCACCAGTTTCCCAAGATGCTTAGTGATTATGTGCCACTACTTCTCTGTTGACTCAAAACATTTTTTTATTTATTCATTTGTATCCTATTCTGTTGCTTCTGATTTAATCTGAAGAAACCAGTAGACAGAAAATGCCTCAAATGAAAATACTGCATGAAAACCCTCGTGAAGGACAGCAAAGTTGGTTCTCTTTACTGTTGCTGTTTGAATAAAACGTTGCCGAGCTTAACAGAGCAACTGGACGTACTCTTTTTTCCAATAGTAAGCAAATGGAATGTGTATTATACAGTTTTGAATGTTGACGCATATTCTGGTGCCGTAGAATGACTGATTATGCTGAAAGCTGAGCACATTTAACCTGAACTCACCAGAAAAGTTCCCCAGACTGTGCCTCGCCTCCTCGGATGTAAGGAGTGATGACCTTTGTGAATTGCCATTCCTCCTCTAACAGGTTCTTTAAGCTGTGAGAGGCCTGAGGCAGCTGCTGCAGCATCCTGATCCAACTGCGCATATATTCAAAATAAACCTGCAGACACAACAGATGGCACACAGCCACATGGTTCATACCTAAGCACAACTACCGACAGAGTTTTCAATGTTTTTTTTAACAGGAATTACACATTTAAGGTAAATCCTCCACTAAACCTTACATCAGGGGAAGGAAAAAAGTTGAAGAAATACATACGACCAACATCTTGTGCAGATCTTCTTCAAAGTCGTCTATATTGGCATTCGTTTGCAAGCCTTGACCATCGTTTACAACACCGCGCAGCATAAACTGATAATACTGCTTCATCAGAAGGCCTCCTTTCAGAACCTCCTTGCACTCTCGCACCAGCTGCTTGATGCTGAGCAATGAGGGGTCTCCAGCAGGCCTCTGTTCCAGTCGCAGTTTAAGGCATTCGTGAATAACATTGAGGAGGACTCTGCACAGCACGAGGAATGCCGGTCGGAAGGATGGGAGATCCATGTCCCGCAGGTCCTCCCAGGACACCTGGTCAGCTCCGAGCTCCGGATGAGTCTGACTGGAGCAGGACATGTGGCGGGAAAGCTCCGGCAGGTAATCGCTATACAGCATGGGGTCTGGGAGGTCTGCAAACTGCATGTGGAAGGCACACAGAAAAAAAATAATAAAAATGTTAAACACCTCAACTCCACAAGATGTTGGTACAATATGGCTCTTCCGTCTGATAAATGTCATTCAGAACCGTGTTCTTGCAGTTAAACATTCAAAGGAAACAAAGGACATGTGTCTCCTGCTGTCTCACATCTTAACCTTCAGTTTTCAGATAAGGTGATACTTCACTCTAATTAAGATAATAACTCATGTTTTGTTCCCTTTTCCTCCATTTGTACCCATCTCATTAAAGAACAGTGTGTTGTAAACCCTGAGCTGAGATTACTTTTACTTTACTCATTGGTGGGAACTTCTCTAATTTATGTTTCACTAAACTGCTAACATGATAATGTAAAATAGCACTGAGGCTGCCTTTATTCCTCGACAACTTCAGACTGCAAACGCAATTTCTAAAATATTTGTGGAAAATACTGATAAACAAAATAGATAATCTATATTTCTCTTGGCAGTCAAACGTGTACGTTACTTTGTTCATCCACTTTTTTGCTGAGAAAACTGCATACAGCTGAAGAGGCTAATTCAGATTGTATCATTTCCAAAAGTGAACACAAAAGGTTCATCAACTTTCCAAGAAGTACCTTGGTTAAAAATAAAACATTTTCACAAACTGTAATAATTAATCTGGCACAATGTCCTGGATATTGTTTAGAGCTGAGAAAGATATAGAATTGCAATTGTCACTGCAACCACAACTGCAAAGAATAGCTTAAATGTGATATTTTGACAGCTATAAAATTTCAGACAAACTGCATGAAAGCTCTGCTATCCAATAATAAATCTGGCCACACAGATTAACTTTTACTGTCCTGTAGGATTAAAACTAGTTTTGATAGGGGAGCACTGATTGATTGGTCAGGTGATCAATGGGCCCCAATGTCCTTAATTTTGGGTGATCGGCCGATACATACATATGAAACTGATCTTGTTTCCCTGTAAAAAGGTCTGAAAATCATATTATAAATTAATCTATGCAAGTTTGTATTGTTTTATGGGTATTGCTCAATGTTTTTCAATAGAATAAAATTGGAACATCATGTCAGTTTAAAATAATTTTAAAAAATGACATTGGTGATCAGCCAGAAAAACTGCAATCGGTGCAACCGTAAATATCTTGGTAACCAAGATCAGAAAGCTCAAACGGAATGGTAGAAAAGTGTATTAATTGTAATCAAAATCCCCAATGCAATATTTAACAATATTGTAAAGTCTTTCTAAAATTGTGCAGCCTCAGTAGCAAATTTGAAGTTTGATTCTAACATGTTTATGCAAGTTTACTAACTTACAAACTAAATAACCGGTCTCTATTTTCAATGAGTTTTGTTTAAATATAGAAAGATCAGCAAGCAAAACACTAAACACTGATTTACATCTAAATGAATAGATACAGTATTTCATCCTCTTCAAAGTCAGACTAGCTGACAAAAATCAAGAAATTAACTTGTTACAAATACTTCTGATCTCAGCTGGGTAAGCTTTTAAAGCAGACCAGTCGTGACAATTTCTCCACCACTAGGGACAAGATCAAAAGGCTCCCAAAGGAAGTAGAAGATAACAAATCTGCACAAGTTAGTGCATTTTGTTTAGTTAGAAGAAAAATAAAATAATCATCTGTCACCTAGTTTAACAGTGGTATCGTGTGGCCAGCAACTCTTAAAGATCTGTCTTTAGAACCATCTACTAATGAAAATATTTTACTGGCTTTGAATGTATTTGAGAAAAATGCAGGCAATTGTCTTTTCACTCACAGAAAAATGTGTAGTAATTTTGAAAGCAAGACAAATGCTAATCAGCCACATGTTGGTAGCTAGACTTTGTCTGTTGCTCAGGATAGCAGCATTTCATCCAAGTAAAAAAGTGTCTCACGGATATGTAAAAAAAAAAAAAAAAAATGCACCTTTTTATCCTTTCTCACCACTTAGTCTTCTTAGGCACACAGACATTTAGTGCAACGTTTTTTGGATTTTTTTGTTTTTCTTATATTTTATTACTTATGTTTATTTTGAATTGTACATGTTACATAGTAAGCAATAAAAGTGGAAAATGTTTTTCACATCACAAAAACCTGGCCTTTTAACTAGGCCATTTTCCTGAGCAACCGTAGACAGAAGATTAATGGGTTGGATGTAGAAATGTAAATAGCTATACAACAGTTCTGTGAAGTGAAAGACGTTTGACGGTCTTACCTCCAGTGCAGGAGTGTGTCGAAGCAGCGCCGCTCTTGCCCTTTGGAGAGAGCGGTCCATCAGTTTGTGCAGCCGAAGTATCAGTTTACGCAGTCCCATCTGTTTCAGAGCCTTATCCACAAATGGCCTGTAAATGGCTGTGGGGCAAAACACATCACCTCCAGCAGCCGCTTCTGCACTTCCAGAAATGGCGGCAGGGAGGAACTCCTCCTCTGACAAGAGGCGGGAAAATTTAGGCGTCAAGATGGGAGACAGTTCTTCATCTGCAAGATTTCCAACTTCCACGTCAGGATCTCCATCCTCAACATCACTTTCGGGAGTAAAAGTGGCCGTTGAGTCGTTCTCATCTTCCTCGTTCTCTTCTTCATTTCCACGGGAGCAGCGAGGTGAGGGTATCTCGAAAACGGGCCACCCTATACGCGACAGATCATGGAGGCCCAACACTGTGGCCATAACTCGCAGCTTCTGGTTTAGGTCCTGGGTGATGTTGAGCCAGAGACAGAGCGCCTGCACTCTGCCTTGGAAATCTCGAGCTGCGTATTTTTCATAGTCCTTCTGAAGAGCCTGCAACGAGGGGTACAAAGCTTCAACAGACTCCAAGAGTTCCATAACCTTCTTGACCTGCTCAAAGGCCAGCCGCTGGCGTTGAAGGTGCTCCCTGCAGTCGGCACCAGAGCCTAGAGGCTCAGCAGCGTTCATTGCGGACGAGGGGCAGGCACTGAAGCCCCAGGTGTCTACTCCACAGTGGTTGGTCTCCGCTACAGCAAATGATTTCTCCTCAGTCGGACAGAGTTCCTGGATTGTTTGCGACTCCGAACACTGAGCTCCTTTCAGGCTGTCATAGTTGACCTTAAAGTGCAGCACTTTGTTGATGATTTCTGGAATAGCTTTGCGTTCAGTGAAGAGAAAAAGATCCTGATCACTGGTGGAACGCCTTTCATGCCATGCCTGCAGCTCCAACCAAATGACCTCATTGTTGTGCCCCATGAAAGCCATGTTCTCCAAACCCCTTTGCTCCTTCTCTTTCCTCTTAGAGGACATAGATGTGAGCTTGAGCAGCAGGCGCAGAGTTTCAAAGAACTTGAGGCGGTCAGCAGGACAGTCCGTCCTGGATGTTTGCCGGTGGGTCCGTATATGAGGCATAGTAACAGGCAGCATACAACTGCTGCAGCCCAGGCTCAAGTAATGTTTCCGTGGATCCATACTGAAATGGCCCGACTTTCCGAGTGGATCTAGCATGAAAGAATCTTCAAATGTCTTCTTGTGGTCTCTCTCTGTAGAGCGAAGTGTGGTCCTCTGCTTTTTGCCCTGCTTAAAGCTGACCTCCTCAGTAGTCTCAACTGGCTTGGAACTCTCAGTCTGGACAGATGGGCTAAGATCTACTGGATTTCAAAGCAAAAACCGAAGTCAGGACAGTGGAGGAATTTTCTATAATCTTTGACAATATCAGCTAATAAACTTACCTTTGTTTGGAGATCGTCCAGCACCTCTGGACTGGCCACTCCTTTGTTTGCCAAACATGCGTTTCATCTGACGTTGGGTATAAGGAGGAGATGTGCCATAAAGGCTTTCGTCTTCCTCGCTATGAAAGTCAGAGGAGTCATCAACCTCAGAGTTCTGTTGGGACGCATCTTCCGTCGGCTTGGCCTGCCTGTGAGGACAACATGAAAGAGGGAAATACAAATTATCTGGGCATGAGTTGGAGTTTTATATTTACAGAATCAAAAATAAATTGGACGAGATGCTAAAGTAAGTGTTCACCAGTCAAATCGAAAGCAAAACTTTAGAGATCAAAAAGAGCAAACTGTCTTGAGTAGTATGCACCATGCACAGTAAACCTCCAAATCAAGGCAGACATGTTAGCTCAATAATAACTACACTGGAGCTCTGCAGCAACCAAAAGTAAGTAGAGTCTGGCAACTTTCTAAATGTATAGCAGTGTTCTGAGACTGAAGACGTTCAGATAGGATAATAACCTATGGTGAAAATGGCAGCTCATGTAGCTGAATATTATCGTCATTAACTCTGCCGGCTATGTCAGCAAGTTTTCCAAGGACATTCAGTCAATTCTGGGAACAACGCCGTTTTAAAAATGTATAAACTTGAAATGGTGAATTGTGATGAAGTTTAACTAAATGTGACTCAATAGATATACACCAAGAAAGACTGGATGGATTTCAGCTTGAGTGATCCTGTCTGGTGGTTGGTTGGTCACAATATATATACCAATCTCAAATATTGAGATGGGTATGTTTCTACTCAACATAAAACATAGTTTTTGAAATAAGAGCTGGCTGCAGAAAGAAGTCAAGGAACATTGCTTGTACAGCTTCCTTTTGGGAACCAAGAAGAAACGGCACGCTTCCCCAGATTACAATGTCAAGAGCTTTGTCCCCCAATGTTTTTCTTAAGCGTTTTTAATAGGATTAAAAAGAAAGGCCAGAGAGCTTGACCATTCCCCCTCCCAAAAAGAAATCCAAGAAAGAAACAGATGAGTTGAATGAAAATGGGTAACATCTATGCCAATCCCCATGACTCCCGTCATTAATCATCTAACCGAAAAGCATTCCCCAACACGTGCCTGTTAACATATGTGTAGTGGAAACATAAAGGGGAAAGGCTGGATCCCTTTCCCTGGGGAGAGAGGTGGTTAAGGGGAGGCGAGGGGGTAATCCGGATATCAGTCGCTGAAGCTTTTTAAGGAGGCAAAGGGAGAACATCCAGATTCTATTTCCCATCTGCCCCAAAACAGAATATATCAGAAACACACAATGAGTCTGCAGGCAGCTGTGGACTGACATGTAGGGTAGACGGACACCTGCTGCCAAATCTCTATGTGCAAGTCTAGATATACCAACTAATTTAGAGGCGATCAAGAGATTAAATGCAGATGGAAAAGTTTTACTTTTAAGATTTTAAAAGTAATACTAGTAGTCAAGAGATAAATCCTACCAGGAAAGTAATTTTAGAGGTTTTGTCCTTTTTTTGTTGAAAATGTTTGTATTTGTGCAAACATGGAATACATTCTGGACCCAGGACTGTGAGCTGTCCAGCCACAGCCTATAAAGCAGAAAAGAAATCAATGTCAGCGATTTATTTATTTTTTCTTGCAATAAAATCTAATTTTTCTCATGATTTACCTACTTCCAAGCCCCAAGCCGTTATGCCAAACTAAACATATTTTTAAATTTTGAAGAAATGCCAATGAACAGGAACAAAACACAAGCATGATATTTCCTGCCATGCTAATATAATATTTATTTTATAATTGTTTTTTCTCAGTTAAAGTATTAAAAGTTGTACAAATTGCACAACAGATATAAAATTCAACCACTTCCAGATCAAATAAGCAACCTTCATGTCATAAATAATCCTAAATACAAATCATGGATCACTATCCATACATTAGTGTATGGATAGTGCATACACTATTCATAAATATACATACCTAAATAATATTTTGTCATCCATATGATAGTCATCAAGTTTATACTTGCTGTAACTGCATATACCTTCTCCAAAATCTGAGATGTTGCATATGCCTTTATGCCACCTGCCCTTTTTCCTGTGGACAAAAAGTGCCCTTCTGAAATTAGTCTTTTTTTTTTATACATAGTGTATTGTGTGTGGCCCAAGACAGCATATGGTGTCTTGATTTGAAATGGGGATATATACATATGATGTTCAAGCTGCCCGTGAAAAAAAATCACACTCTGGTTTCATGTGCAACACAAGGTGTCCTTTTTTCCCCACTTCAGCATCTGCCCCCCCAAAATGTCTGTGCCATAAGGAAAGACACAAGTGGGCCAAGTAATCCATTGTGTGTCACAAGCAAATCCCACTTAAAGCAGGAAAATCACCTTAGACAAAAAACCTGGACAGAACCGTCACCCTGTAATACTGCATCTACGTATTTTACAAACCTGTTGAGCAAGTAAACATTTGCTGTGTCTGTCACAGTGACGTCACAATAATGATTAGGCAATGTAAACATTGACTAGATATGCAACACCACTCTGAGTCTGAAGATAAAAATAGCCCATGCATACAAGAGAGAATTAAACCAAGTTTTAAAAAGATTCTTGTTGCAGAAGAGCATGACTAAATCACTCAGGAATGAAATAAGAACCAGTGACGCCATCACGGCTGGTTGTTTGTTAGGTTACCATGGGACATTTCAAGCACACAGTGCGCAGTTTCATCAAAGGATGAGAAAAATTTTTCAGATATTTTTAAAAAGAAATATTTCTCTAAACCCACACACAAACTGCACAGAGAAAGTTCCAGGGCCTTTGTGTCCTGCAGTTCACCACAGCCACACTATGGTCCTCAAGCTGCTCCCTGCTGGCTGCCACTAGTGAATTATCACTGCAGATGGTGTCTGGCTGCTCTCAATGGCTCATCTGATGCCTCATTGAGAGTCCAATAAAGGCCAGAGGAATCCTCGTGCCCCCAAGCAGAAGCACTAAGTGAATAATAAACAGCACAAAATCGAAAGTCTTTTCTGAATAGCGACAGAAGCGGCGATACCGAAGGCTGCCAGAGTCAGGGGGGGCTGACCTTTGACACCAACCATCCACCCTATTGTACAGGCAGGGGGACTCTATTGTGTTGATGTGACACGTGGCCCGTGAGGCCCACAGCTGAATGCCACACAGCTGGTTAGTGAGCACACTTGCTTACAATGACCAAACTAAAGGGGATTTTTTTTTTTTTTTCCCCCCAGAGTGAGGAAGAGGAGGAAAAGGTGGCTGGAGTTTTGTAAGAGCACACTTTGCTCTAATTAGGTCAAGCAGGCATAGCTGAAGCTCTGCAGGCTTTGATTACCCCCACTGCAAAAAAGCATGCGTCCACTAGCTACTGCTTTCAGCCCCAGTTAGCTGCTGGTGTTGTGCCAAAAAATAATAAGGAAGAAAAAGTGTGTGCACTCAATCTCTTCCATATGGAAGTGTACCTCATGCATTCTGCAGCATGAATCACTGACACCGTTTGTACATACTGTGATTAGAGGGCAGAGAGAAGCACAGATCAGTCCTCGGATCAGAGTTTGTCAGAATTCACAAACAATGAGCACAACGTACTTGACCACACCCATTCACTGGAACAGAACGACACTGCCAGGATTGGAGCTCCCAGCCTCTACAGCATGCAACTGTGCAAAGTATGCTGTTTACATGCAACAGCAGAGATATTTTTTTTTTCTGCACCATATCTCATCTAATGCATAAATTACAGAGCAACTAACATACAAAATAAACTGTTGTAATGCCGCAGTGGAGGCCAAGACTAATAACTCCACGTCCCATGGCATAAATGAGACTTTTTGAAAACTGTTAACAGGATGAGTCAGTGATTTCTATCCATCTTCTGCAACTTGCAGACAATGCAGCTGTCTCCTCTACCTTTTAAACTCATCATGAGACTGTGCCATCATGAGCAGCATGCACCGGTTTCACTTTCATTTGCAGACATGCGTGTTACAAAAAAGAAAGAAATAAATCAAGACGACAAATCCAAGATGCGTCTGTGATTTGCATCAGCTGACCAAGTTTTTAAACACAGGTATACTATGGTTACAAAGGAAATGACAGATTATGGAGACAGAAGGTGAGAAAATGAGTTTTTTCCTCTCTAAAAAAGCAGGTGTGGGCAAAGATAAGATGCAGCTAGGAAGCATTAGAGGAGCATCCATCTGCATTCTGCAGCCTGCACCAACAGCAAATGTAGACATTAATGAGTTCTACCCAAAGAGAGAGGCTCTGGGGCTCCAGGCAGCAATCTGCAGCACACAGTGCACCACATCCTGAAATCTCTGGAATGCCTCTGAGCCACAATGTCTTCAGACATACTGAGAATGAGGCATTATTGACAAAGGACCTCTGTACTTGCCGAGATAGAGATAGCCTTCAATTGCAAAGTGAGCACATAACTCATCTTTCTTAATATAGCTGTGAGTGAACTGGGCTGCCATGCTCGACAAGTGTTGCAAAATAAAATTGAGTTTTGCATGAGTGTACGCAGGGGTACCATTTCAGCCTTAAAATGCAGTTTATGTGAGGAACTCTGCGCTTTGAGCAAAATAATGAGTGTTGGTTCATTGCAAAGACTGTGTGTCTCCACTTTTATCTTCCAATAAAAGTGGAAGATAAACATGCGCCAATCGATCATCCAGGGGTTCTGAATCCGCCAATTGTCAGGACAAATGCTAAAAACACAGATTTTTTTTTTATTATTATTATTAGTGGTCATTAAAAGCATCAAAACTAAAAACTACAATTTCAGTCAAGCTAACTGAAATCATGCCCTTTGATTAGAGATGCATTAATTAGTTTTCTCTGAGTAGATGCCAAACTTCTGGCCATCTAATGATTTGGTATTCTAAAGACTAGCGTATAAGAGCAAAAAAATGCAAGTCATTTTATATGAGTGGAAGTTTTGAATGAGGTTTAAAATGAAAAGATAACATTGTTCCCAGTTATGAATAGAAGAAAACATATCTAATGTTTGTCTATGGAGTTTATGACCAAAAATAGTGGGAGCTGTTTTTAATAATCATTTGAGCATTTAATAAACATGAAAATATATATATTTGTTCAGTATAGGATGACCCAATCATTAATTTGAATTAATCAAGGGAAAATAGTCGTTTTCAATTTCCAGTTGATGGATTGCTGGATCTCTACTGTTTGTTTCAATTTCAACGTAATTAGGAAAAAGACAATGCAGAGTTGCAATTGCAGGAAAGCAATGTTAGCTCCCGACAGATTTACTTTACAGAGCCTTGCAAATAAACTATTTTAAACATGAAATGGCATCTGCCTTCCTACCCATTGATATGTGCATCTCTTTTTTTTTTGTTGTGCTATTAAGACTTTAATGGAAAAAAAAACATGTTTAAGCATATATCCTTCTGTGTATTAATGGAAATCCATTTTGTTTTTTATTCATTTTTAGCTTAAATAAAACGTGTTCCTGCCATCAAAGCACATAGCACAATAGCAAAAAAAAACAAAACAAAAAAACACAGCGTGTCATATCTCAAAAACTGAAGTTGGAGTCAAAACTCGTGATCTCTAATGGGGATGGGGTGTCAAATGGTCACAAACTAAACCTGATTTTAAAATAAAAGCAAATGCATTGAAAGAGAGGGTCACACTCATAGCTATTATTTTTCATGCAATTGTACTGGACAGCAAAACATCAACACGGCCAGCATTGCACAATCACTGAAGCTGTTTGTGTATTCACTTCGACTAAGTGGCCGCAGGAGGCAATAACAACTGGCCTGTGCTCAATCATTAGTGAAAGACCGCTAAAAATGCTCTATTTACTCGAAACTGAGATTATGGCAAATGACAAGACTTGATTCTGCATGACAAATATCCTCAAAGTTGCTTTCTGTGCAAACAAACGACTGCTTGTAAGGAGAAGGGAGGAGATGGAAGACATAACAGCGGATTCCTGAGTATCTGTCGGGGGAAAACACGCAGCAGCATTTCCTTAAGGAGACTTGCATTCACGGCAAACGTTTAAAAACAACTGAATTCGTTCACCTGCGAGCATGCAGAAATGTTGATCGGCATCATGCGGGGAAAAAAACAACAAAAAAAAAACATTTGTATCTGCAAATAATTCCATAAACTATGCGAATAAATGTGACGCAGTCCAAAAGGTATACATGCACAAACCGTGCAGGAAAGATGCGAAAAGTCTGGATTAACAACAACAGTGGGAGCAACATGCTAGCTGAAGTCAGCAAAGTTTGTGGGTCGCGATTATGATGAATTACAAAGTCTGGAAAGCTAGAGTAACAACTAAAGCGCCTCAAAATTCACACTACGAACACATTTTAACCAAATCTTACAACCAGAGTTCTGTCTGTGTGCAGATCAACTCGCGGGTGAACAATAAACTGTCAGGCTACATGAAGATGTTAGCTAGCTTCTCCCTGACATGTCGCTTCACAATTCCCCCCCGGTGTTACCTTTACCGCTCGCAGAGCATCCCCCCCTCTTCGCTGTGGACACCAATGATCCGCAGAGGTTCGGATATCCGCATAAATGTAGCAAGCCCCCACCCCTTAAAAAAAAAAGTTTACAACTCCACTGTTGCAAATGCAATAACTTGCACACTATTTGACAGGAAGTCGATTTCTGATGGTGTCCGCGAGCGCTCCCATAGAGCTTAAACGCGGCTCCCTATTTGGCAAGGCGAGCTACTGCTGGTGAAGAGTCTGTTCAACAAATCCAACATACCTGCTCGGTTTGTTGCGATCCGGAGGCTCCATAGCAAACAAGTGGCTTCTTGCTCCTACCCGTGCATGGGCCACACCATCTCTGATTGGTATCTGACACACTTTGCACCGATCGATCTTTGCACTGGAGGTGGATTTTAGTCTCTTTAAATCACTTTCTATCCGCCGGCACGGTATACTCTCGCTTGTGCGTATGCTGTCGCCATCTTTCCAACGTTCATTGAGGAGGAGCGCCACAGCCTTTCATGACTACGGCAACCCGGATAGGTCATTTCTGCTGTCATATCAACTGAGAAGGAGAACTTGTTATTATCGTCAGAGTAGAGTCACTATGAATCAGTTGTCGTTTGGTCACTATTTGACCAGTAAAGATGAGTAGTTATATTTGGGATGATTTGTTGAGTATTTCCTGATTTCTCTATACGAACTGAGAGTTTTAGTGAATTGGCGGTACACGAACAAACGAAATTGAAATGCTCTTGAACTTTTCACATTTTGAAACATAACAAAAACAAATTAATGCATAATTCGAATGAAAATGATACATTACTTACACGTTTTCAAAAAAATAAAAATCAGACGAATGTGATGCGGATGCCTTGATAGCCCTACAAAATCCAGTAAATTAGTAATCCGCCAGTGTAATTTTAATCTCAGTATCAACGTATGTGTTCCGTGCAGGACTCAGATGTTTGTTAGAGAACTTTTCTGAGCAACAAGCATCATGAAGGACAAGGAACATATGGAGAGCTCCATTTCTACAGAGAGCCATTATAGAAATGGCTCTCCATAGTCAGGTGAGATAATGTTCTTACAAAACAATAAATAACTGTGCACTTAATCTGGCCCTTATAAAAAGTGGGAGAATTGTTGAAAGAAAACCAGAAAAATTCCCCTCTGCAGTTCACTACAAGACATGTAGGGGGCACAATAGCCAAAACTAAGTTGTTCTGGTCAGAGGGGGCAAATATTGAAACCTTTGGCCTAAATGCAAAATGCTAGTTGCCTAAAAACAAACATGCTGAATATATAATCCTCATTACAAACCTTGTTGTGTCAGCATCATGCTGTGGAGACGCTTTTTTGGTTTTGGACAAATGGTTGATGACAAAATGATGATGCTAAATGCAGGTCTGTTGGTTTGCAAGGAGAAATCAGACAGAATCCAGAAATTGTAGCACTCTGGATTTTTTTCCTTTATGCAGTTCTTCAAACATTTCATTCCAATTCACAGCATGACATGCATTCAAACAACAGGAGGGAGAGTCTCCCTCTGATCGAAACCACCTGGCTTTTAAAGCATTGGCTCCTACCAGGACTAATTAAGGGGTGGAGACAACATTTACATTTCCAGATAGAAAAACACATTTGTACTAGACTATATTCCTAGAAAAATATTTGCACAATTACAACTCTAACAACTTCAAAACTAAAACAAAAACAATTTGGGCCCAAACAAAATCCAAAAACATCTCCCCTCTTTCTCAAACAATGGATTTCCCCAGTGAGGCTGATTAAAAACACCAGGTCCTTGTCAGCACTGGTGATGGGAGCGCTTCCATGGCAACACATGACCAGGTGACCTCAAAGAGAAGAGAGGATGATTAAAACAAAGTATTAGATAAAGCAAGTTACTTCCTCCAAACAAAAGCAATACATTTACCAGATAAATTAGAATATAGGAAGTACAAAAAACAGCACATGTTTTTTGTACTTAAATTAAGCCTTTCTAAAATGGCTTAATTTAGGCATATTACGATAGAACGTGTCATGGTATGTGAGCAGGAAAAAGAAACTGTCTCTGGTTCTGATTTGCATTGCACAAGATTTATTCAACTGGTTTAAGGGAGGGGGTGTTAGAGAGCACAAAAGACTTGAGACTGGAACAGCTAAGACCTACAATAGAGTCTTTAGGTCAAAAGCGAAATTCAAACCTTGCTTAATTACTCAGAATGTCTTACATTTTAACCTTTCAGATTATTACATTTTAGTGACTCACATCTCATGTGTTGAATTGTGTTCAACTTTGCTTACAAAAGGAATCTGGCCAAAGTTCATTTTCTCACTTCGAGGAAATGCTTGGGAAAAAAGTACAGTATCAAGGACAAGTTATAAACCATATCAGTTAAGACACGGAACACACTGAACAAAAAAATATATAAATATTTGTTTATTTAAACCCTATTAAGAAATAGAAGCAGTCAGACAAAACTCTAATCTGTTGTTCTGTTGCAGTCTAAGATGTTGTTCTTGTAGCACTGCACATATTCCTCTGGAGAATGATGGGACACACTAATGCAAATCGACAGACTGGTGACCTGTCCAGGGTGTACCCCGCCTCTCACCCGGAACGTGGCTGGAGATAGGCACCAGCAACCCTCCCGACCCCACTAAGGGACAAGGGTGAACAGAAAATGGATGGATGGATGGACTAATGCAAATATGAAGCTTCATAATATGACATTTGTGAGTTATTAATGAAGAGCAATATGAACTAAATTCACCCATTTTGGTATAGAAAAAAAATCTATGTGTGGCAAGTCCTGTACTTTTAATGCAGCCTGCCAGATACAGGTGGAATGTACAAAAACACAAATGTTGCATTTTTCTGGTTTCTGGGGTTACCTTGTGTAAAATAAAGGACAGTTTTTCATTTGCAAAACTTTACATAAACTTAATTGTTAATAATCTCCAACTCATCACTTTAGATGCGACAGAGATAGTGTTTAGGTGGTGCTCTTACCAGCATTACATTAGTATCTCAAAAAGCCATTTGCTCGACCTTTCTACTAAATTCAAACTATCAGCTACCTATTATAATAAACTATTTTACACCTTAATACTCTGCAGATTGTTAGACTACAGCAGATTCAGGTGAATAATGATATGGATGAATGAAATGCTGGGTGAGGTTGTCCTATATTAGAATAAGTTGTCTTTCACTGCTAAACAGAAAATAGACACTTAAGATATCTCACTTAGTCCAGCACCCTTGCAGGCAGGACTGACAGGTTTTGTGGAAATAGGCATAATTCTTGCAAAAAAAAAAAAAAAAAAAAAATCCTGACTTTCCGCATTGTTTTGCAATTTGGTAAAGGTCTAAACCATGCAGAGTTTGAGCAGGTTACCTCCCTCAAAAATATTGAAGTTCAGCCAGGTTTAACAGGCTTTGTGAGTCGGCGAAAGTCGTCTTTAGCTTTTTACTGCATATGAAAAAGTAATACGGATACATATGTTTAATGTGGTGTCAGGAAGAAACATAATAAGCCATGTTCACACTCCAAAAACATACATGTTAGGTTGATTAGACACTCTTAGTTGCTCTTAGTTGAGAGTGTGCTCATGACTGCAGGTGTCTGTGACAGACGGGTGACTATGTTAAACAATGCTTCTCACCTGTTCACTGCTGGACACAGGCACCATGCCACCAAGACCTGGTATGGTTTAACCAGGAGAAAAGCAAATAAATAAGCTGACAATTCCTCTATAAGTATTAGGAGATCAAACACTGCTCAGATGACAAAAGAGTTAGAGTAAAAGATGAAAATAGTACAAAGTGATGCTCTGACATGCCAGCATTTGATTGAAAGCACATCCAAACAAAGCCTCCAAATTCCATGACTGACTAATGTAATTTTTTTTAAATTAATATCAGAAAAACAAATGGCAGGAAATGTTAGCGTGGAGTCAGACAATGCTTTCTAAAATGGCTTAATTTAGGCATATTATGATAAAAGATGTCATGGTATGTGAGCAGGAAAAAGAAACTGTCTCTGGTTCTGATTTGCATTGCACAAGACTTATTCAACTGGTTTAATTGATAAAATTCTAAAGGATTTGTGAATTTAGCTTGGAGGAGTATAAATGTAGTGTGTTATCATCCTTACCACTGTTGAATCAGCTGCAGAAGCCGTTGCTAAAATAGCACAAGAATCAAATGTGAAGACTTATTGAAGCTGAAAACTAACTAACATAGTGGTACTCAGTGTTACCACTGACCTGTATCCACATAACATTGAAATGTGAAGTGTTATACAATGCTAGGAATTTACCTAGAAGGGATCTCAGTCAGTGAAAAAAAGTAGAATGGAAGCCTGAGGAACACAATGTAGCAGAAGCAAGTCAGAAGTAAGAGTAACCAGGTGGCAGTAGTCTTAGTAGTATTGTCTGTGACAGAAAATCTATATAAAAAAACCTCAATTAAAAAAATGGCTGTATTTTTTTAACTCAGTTACTGATTTTACTGTTATTAGAATGTCTTAGATGGGATGAAAAATATGGACAAAACAAGAAAACAAACAAGACAGTATAGAAACTGTCTTTGTTTTTATGTTGTCTTAAAAATAGCATAAAAAGCATAAGGAGCAAAATCTAAGTTTGTAAAATAGATTACTAATGATAAAAACTAATATGATTTAATAGACAATAAATGGAATAAAGAACAATTTGCTGTGTGGTGACTTGTTGTTAACTGCAGTCATTTTGTGTGGTGGGAATTGATTGTGTTAAGCTGGATAGCTCTACAAATTCCCTGCTAAGGGCTGAAATATCTTTGGAGCCTTTTAGCATTCTTTACTTTGTTGAACTCACTCTCTGACTGAACAGGTTTATGGACAACTGGTTATGTATCTGCTCAAACCGCTTGCAGTCAGCATGGGAATATAGGTTTTGACTGGTCACAAGACATCTATTGCCTTCCCTTTAATAAACTGGAATAGAAATACCAGATGAAAGCTATATGTTCTAATGCAGTTAGCAATAAATAGATTTTGGTTGAGGCCAGGGCAAAATATTCTACTGTCAGGGTTAATTGAAATAAACTGTTGCACCAGTCCCTCCTACTGCAAGACACCCCTAGAACATGATCGCTGTTCTTCATAGGATGGTATTCTCAGGCTTGCAAACGTCTTCCCATTTTGTCTAAATGGAACTGTT
Source organism: Girardinus metallicus (assembly GCA_903067095.1). Classification (NCBI taxonomy): domain Eukaryota; kingdom Metazoa; phylum Chordata; class Actinopteri; order Cyprinodontiformes; family Poeciliidae; genus Girardinus; species Girardinus metallicus. The sequence goes on from CAEGAE010009584.1 coordinate 27,523, forward strand.
ATAAGTACACTTCAGTTTATGTTTTATAAGATCAGGACATGTATCTAAAAAAAGTCATTTTTTTGTGAGTGCAATTGCAAACTGTGACACGACTATTTTGCTATTGGAGTAAAGTCTTCTTTCATACTCAGTAAATTGCACTGGGTGCAGACAATGAAGGGATAGTGCAACAATATGTTGCATAATTGGTTTTAATAAATGGGAGGCATGCTAAATTGAAGTAGGTGCCAACAACAGATTAGTCTCTTAAATTCAATTGAGTCCTGTGGAGAGAGCTGAAGATTAGGGTGTTAAGTGAATCACAAAGATTTACAACACACTCCATTTCCCTTTCCCCCTCACTCTTATAATCTTTACCTATTTTTAATGGTTGTATGTTCTCTCTAATGTCTGCACCCGGTGCGATTTTGCATGCTTTCTATTTCTGTAAACCAATTTTGGCAACGAAAAGTACTTACAACAGCACAGAAAAATGTTTCCCCCTGCTGTTCAAATGTAGACTATTTATTTCCCTATACAACGTACCTACAGGCCGTAATAATAATAGACACACAACTAGGCCATAAGACTGTACCAAAGTATTTTGCTGTGTTCTAAACTGTATATCCATATTCCCAGTTTCCTTTTTCCCACGTGTATTTTTATTCTGCGAACCCTCGTTTGGTCATTATCTTTAATTCTACAATGACATTTATGGTAACTGGCGTGGCCTTAACGCTTGTTTCTTTTCTTCAGAAGAGGAGAAAGGAGGAAGAAAAGCGCGGACGTCACAAAGGGTCTCATACGTGTTGCTGCCTTCATGGACAAATTGAAGCTCGGAAATACGACAAACTATTGACATTGGCGCATTTAACAACATGCCTTTAAAAGTTACGAAATGCCAACATCAATTTTGGAGACATACTAGCGATTTGCGTAATAACTTTTCTCCACGGGCTACATATACGCGAGAGCTGGCGCTGGTGACGACAGAGACGTCTGAGATTTACGATAGTACATAAAAGTATCAACAGCCAAAGCAGGTTCCGTGAAGGGGCGGAGAGGATATTCAATTGAGCTTTGTCTCCTAACATCACTGTCTGTACAGTAGGGTAGACTTACTTTGCTATAATAAATTATTACCGAGGTGATTTAGCAACCGGGTAAAAATGCTCCAGTCTCTAGCCAGCAATTCTTGTGTGCGTTTGATACAGAATCATAAATCGACGTGGTATTTCGTATCTTTAATATTGGGCTATCTCCTTTATCTTATATTCGGCGCCGTCGTCTTCTCGTCCGTCGAACTACCGTACGAAGACCAACTGCGTCAGGAGCTGAGGGCCGTCAAAAAGCAGTTCCTCTTGGAAAATGAGTGTCTGTCAGAGGAGCGACTGGAGCGGTTTTTAAAGAAAGCCCTAGATGCCAGTAATTATGGGGTTTCTATTCTCAATAATGCCTCGGCTAACTGGAACTGGGACTTCACCTCTTCGCTGTTTTTCGCCAGCACGGTGCTGTCCACCACAGGTAGGTCACTGCCGGATGATGCTTTCTGTAGTCGCTGTCCTCCAGGTGCGCAGCAGAATCTACGGAGTCATCCTCACGTAATATGTCTGTATGATGACTTTAAGTACATCATACATGTTGGTAATAATAATAATAATTCATAAATAGGCCCTATAGTAAAATGCATTTAATGCCAATAAATTATTGATCTACATTCATCTTTTGCATCTATTTCACAAAACAGAAAGCCAATTTAAGGCAGAATTTGGCCTGTATTATAATTTTTAAGTTTTGTTTTTGCCATCTTCGTTTGCCAAACAATTGCATTTTAAATGTAGATTAATGACCTTTTTAAAGACGTGTCCTCCAATTTAGAACAGGAAAGGTACGCTGTAATAGGAACTGTGCTAGAACCACATGGCTGCAGCAGTTATCTGAGGTTGCAACATATGATCCTAACGATATCTCCTGCGGTAATAGTTGTCTGGGTTCATAACATTGTGATTTTATAGGCATCTGTGCAATGCAGAAGTCAGTCTAAACTCTTCCGTTTTTATATTGATAAATTATTTTGACCTTTTTTTTACTTGGAATCAGACACTTTGCTGCTGTTTGGCTTATAATGTTTGCACTACAGTGTTATTACAAAATGCACCTCACTTGAATAAGTTAGGATCTTTTAAAAGCTACACCTCAGAAAAGCATGCAAAGCTTACGATGTCATGCTTATGCACCCACATTACGACATGGCTTCAAATCTGATCTCAAAAGAACATCGACCTAATCCCGTCTAAACCTCAACTTCATTCCGCAACTACTTATTTTCTCAAATAACAGTGTGACTTAAACCTGTCACTGCTCATGTATTTTTGGGATTTTTTTAGTTGGCCTTCGCTGGTATAAGATCTTCACAGCAAAACCTTGAGCAAAACTATCACATTTTAACAGCTAGATGGCATTTATACACACATTTAAAACAAACAAAAAAAAAAAACATGCAATATTCCAGCTGTTTTTATTTAAAACAAACAAAAAAACAGCAATAAGCCTTACCACTACTATGATAATATATTAGTCGGTTGCTTCTGGCAGGCAGAAAAAATACTGTTCAGTTTTTCCTGGTACTTTCATTCCAACGCTGTGGCTGAAACTTCCCATCCAGCCTGTCTGTGGTAAAATGTTTCTGTTGGGAATTGGAAAACTGGTCAGAGAAAAGGTTTGTGAAACTCACAGAGTCACACCCATGGATACCTGAGGTGCCCATTGCTCATTGAATACACATGTAAATAATATGTATTACCTACTACCTGTTTTTGGCTGACTCATGAAAGTCCAAAAGCACAAGGATGAGAATGTACTTTTTGGTATATTAGAAATATTTCTAAGCATAAATTTTACTTTTCATTTAGAATCAGAACAGAATAAATCCAGCTGATAGACAGTGCACAGCAACATAAGGGGGAGGGGCTGGTTTTGCATTACCACTATTTCTTCTGGCAGCCAGAAAAAAAAAATCTTTCACTTTCTCCTTCGTTGTAATAGTAAGACTTTGTAATTCTTATGACAGAAAGTTGGACCAAGTTAAATGAATATCTAAATAAAATTGCAAAAAGTGAATTACACATAAGAGGAAAAAACTGTCTTAGAGAAATATATTCTTGACAAGTGAAAAGTAAAATCCAGTGCCAAAGTAGGAACTCACAATGTAATACAAATTATAAGAGTGCCATTAAATGTGTCCTAACAGGCTCAATATATCTCTCTGAAGTGTAGCAGTTATGACTACCTGGTAACTTCCTGGTTCTGGTTCCTTTCTGGATATGGTTTAATCTTACAGAAGAATAAACATTGGTGCAGCCGTGCGCCAGTCTGACCTTTGAAACCAGAAACCGACTTAGAAAAATACATTTAGAAAAGCTAAATGGAAGTAATTCTTCTCTTAAAGGAAGATGATAACCTACAGGGGGATTTTCAAAAAACACCCAAATCACTCTCAGGCTTCTAAAAAAAGACTTGATTCGGTTTAGCACATGAGTTTCCTTCTCATATGTGGAATCCTATTAATACTATCCTTACAGGTAGAAAAAAATGTAGGTAAACAGATGTTCTATGAAAGGGCCTTAAGTTTAAGCAAGATGGTGGAGAGTGCAGCCTTTTCAACAGCTCTCAGAAACTTAGACTACCAGAGCAAAGGTTAACATTTTTACAAGGCAGGAATTCAAATAGTTTGACTTAGAAAATAAGTTCTGTGAAAAGCAAGTAAAGAAGAAGCCAAGCCTGAAGTAAATTGTTTCTAAGGGAACTGAAATTTTCTGTGGTTCTTCATTCCAACCCTGCTGCTGAAACTTTCCGTCCAACCTGTCTGAGGTTCGATGCTTTTGTTGAGAATTAGAGAACTGGTCATAGAAAGGGTTTGTGAAACTTCCAGACTCACACCTGTGAAACCTGAGGTGTTGCATTGCTAATCTTATTAAGTGCTCGTTGAATACATATGTAAATGTATTATCTCCCTCCCTTCTTTATATTGCTTCTTGAAATCTTGAAGGAACTGAATACTTTTTACCAAAACTATGCATCAGCACACAATTACTGGACACTGAAAATAAACTGTGCTCTCTTGTGTTAAACTTGCTGAAGCACACTTTTATGCTGATTAATTTTCTTTGTTTTTTTTCAACAGGTTACGGTCACACAGCACCTCTATCAGATGGCGGCAAGGCCTTCTGCATTATTTACTCCATGATTGGCATCCCGTTTACCCTCCTCTTCCTCACTGCCGTTGTGCAAAGGATCATGGTCTTCAGCACTCGGAGGCCCGTAACGTACATCCACACACGGTGGGGTCTGTCCAAGCAGCTTGTGGCCATCGTTCACGCCACCCTACTGGGCATGTTGGCCGTCTCGTGCTTCTTCCTCATCCCGGCGGCCATCTTCTCTGCTCTGGAGGAGAACTGGAACTTCCTGGAGTCCTTTTATTTCTGCTTCATTTCACTCAGCACCATTGGCCTTGGAGACTATGTACCCGGAGAAGCAGCCAATCAGAAGTTCAGGGAGCTGTATAAAGTGGGCATCACTGGTGAGTGCTGATGAGACGCTACCATTTGAGGGTGGTGGTAGAAACTCTTAGTCCTCTTTATTTGTATCAATGGTAAAATGTAGAGTTATGATACTGCCTTGATTATTATGTTAATCTGATTGATAACTATTTTTTTTTTACTATTACCCTCAGTTTTATTGAACTTTGTATTTTTAAACCACATAAATACTTTGATTTACCTCTAAGGCTTTTTATAGAAGAGAAGATACACTATAAAGGCCATTGTCATTTTATTTTTTTACAAAAAAGACAGTTTGGTTGTGTTGTTAGCACACTTTGCAACAAAATAAACACGATTATTACATAAGAAATCACTCAACAGAATATCTTTTTAAATAGAAAAATTAGGTCCTTGAACATGTCTAACCTAGTGTGGCGCCCATCAATTTACCTGATCAAAAAAAAAAATGGGAAAAGATAGTATTTTGATGTATACTTGGAGTAAAGCTGCAGAGTATTAGAAAATCTTGCAAAGGTGATAATATTTGTAAATATTGCAACAATAACATCAGATGCAATATCTGCTTATTTTATTCTTTTCACTCCTTCTCCTCTCAGCTTTAGCCTTTTGTGTAATGCAATAAGTGTCCAATGTGAGACTCTGTCCAACCAGCTCAGTATTACATTAGCATGTAAAATGCAAGTTCATAACAGTTGGACTATATTAGCCAACAATTATTGCACTCCAAGCAGTCCATTGAGATGTGATTTTGCACATGCTGATGTTGTGATGATATACTTGCGACATATTTTCCCTAACTTCGACTTACAGAGATCCTTAAAGAGAAAATTTAACCTACCTTAACATTTAACTCTTTGGTAAACACCTGAACGTCTGTGGTTGAAGCTGGTTGTGATTTGGAAGGGTTCATGCTTTCATCCATGCTGATGAAAATTCTAAATGAAGAAAAGAAATGCCAGATCACGATGCACCCACCGCCATGTTCACTGTGGCTATGGCATTCTTTTGGTTATGTTCAGTGTTGTCTTTGTGTCAAACTTAGCGTTGTGTGCTCTGAAGTTCAAGTAAAGTAACACTAAGCCCTTGTTTCCTTTTAACATCTTTTCAATAATGAACTTGAAAGATAAATTCATCTTAATGGTAAATTGTGGAAAGTGGCGAATATTAGTAAATGCAAAGTCTGGTTATGCTGTAAATGCATCCCAGAATCCTTAGAACCCATAATATTAAACCTATTACCACCAGTGTTTTACTGATTGCTTCTTTGCTTGCATTGGGTGAATAAACCACTAAAATTCCATTCAAATTGAGCCATATTACGTAAAATATCTAGAGTGAAATACTTTCATTTTCTCAGATTAGGTATGCAGGATGAAAAGTTCCTGTTTATGACATCTAGATGATTTTATGATGGTGAGCTTCGTGGAAAGCAATCAGTTAGGTCATCTTCTTGACCAGTGTGTGAAAGCCACATGAATGACGTTCGTTCTCTGTTATATCACCATAAATATGCAGCAAGTACTAAAACCAGCTGGAGATCACAAACAAAACGATTTATCAAAAAAAAAAGACCAAATCAGAGGAAACAAAAAGCAAATATCACATTTAATACAGGACCAAATTCTCATTACTAAAGCGTGAGTATAGAGGAAAGGTACCAGACTGACTTTTCATTAGTCTTGACCTGTCACCTATAAAGGGTGTGTTTTCTGTTGGTGAAATAGGTAAATTACAGTAATCCCTGAAATGCTTATTCGTTCTATGTCAGTGCTACAATGTTTTTCATATGTCATAAAAAAGACTGATACAACTGAACATAAAAAAAGTACTTAAAAGCAATTATTATAACAATTAAATAATGTTGATAAGTAGAGCTGTCACAGTCTCATGCAAGCCATGTGTTACTGATATCAACATATACCAATGTTCTAAGAAGTTACTGTCGCGAAACTGCTGTAAGACGCATGGATCAGCGATCAGAAATACTTCTGATCCTTGAAAATACAGTCTTGGAAACCAGCTCTTAGTGTAACACTGTTTTAAATACTTTGCTTGGCAGGGCAAAAGAGGTCATTTTTTAAGTACCATCCAAATACCTGATAAATTAATCACTTAACATCAACTTGTTACTCTGTAAAGAGAGCAGTAAGCTAAAGCTTACTGGCATCCTAGATCAAAATGATCTTACATGTGTTATAGATACCATGTCTCTGTAATATTTATATTTTTTGCAGCTGTAGGAATAATTGCTACTTTTTGTTTTAAATAAGAGCAGTTAGATATTTTAAATATTTGCATAAATATCACAATACCCTGCAATTGAGCAAAACTAAATTTAAGTGCTACTGCACATTTTTTGTGCATGGTTGCACCTTTTACTAATTAGGGGTTGAACCCCCCCCGCCCCCCCACAGTTTCATTTACATTAAGAATTTAGGTGTAGTAAACCTTTTACTACACCCAAAAGGTGTAGTAAAAGGTGTGGTTATTGTCACATTTTTCCATGACAGCTGATGAAAACTACTGCAGATTTCTAAACAAAATACAGTACATAGCTCGTTAAAAGTGGCAAGTAGTTGCTGAGAAAGCAGCATCTGACATTTCCCTGTGTGTTTCAAACCATAACAAGATGGTGCTGCGCTCAAACTGGGCCATGGCCTACTGGAGGCATTGAGGCATGGACTGCATTTTCCGGGTGACTCGCACAGCTTGCCGTCAGCAGCCCTGTTAGGGGCTAATAGTGTCTTGAATAAAACTCAGTTTGAGAGCGCGGAGTCTTGACAGGCTGTGGGTGTGCACGAATGCCAAGAGCTGCTGTAGTGAACAGTCTCCGACATGTGTGACGTGGGTGTGTGGCGTGCAGCAGCCAGGGAGGCGACGTCAGTCAGTCAGCAGGAACAATGTGTCAGTCTGTAGGAGGAGGAAAATTCTCCAACAGAACGCACTTGTTTGCAAAAAATAACATCAGCTCTACAACTTCCTTTATGCAAAACGAGTGTAGGAAGTGACATCACCTGTATTTGCATAAGCATTATGTGACCGTGGATTAAAACGGTTTTGTTTTGTTACTGCCTGTGCTGACAAGCAGTCAGTGCTTTCTCAATCAGATACAGACATCAGGCCAACAAGAAACTCTCACAAAAAATACAATTGTTGATGAAACAACAGATTTTTCAAACTTTAAGTTTCAGCAGTGTTAATACAGATGTATTCAATGTCTAAACACACCTGAAAATAGACTTAGGGCATAGTCTGTAGACTGTCAAGAGAGGCACACCCTCACTTCCTAATGTCATGGATAGCTAACTACTGCCCTCTTGTGGTAGTGTAAAAAGTAACAGATTTTGGGAATGTTGAAACATGCAGATCTTGCTTCTATGCTTCTTACTCTAATTATTAGTGTGAATGCTGTAAGCATTCACACTATTGAGTTCCACTTTTCTGGTTGCTCTGTATATTTCTCCTGCATACTTTGTGCTATTTTCACCATTCAACTTTTATGCTGTTCAGCTTGCTCTCCTAATGCAAGCTGAACAGCTTGCATTAGGATATGCCCGCTTGCAAGAGATATGCCGGCTATATCTCTTGGTATTCATAACCTTCATACTTTTTACAATGCTCAGCTTTTTATGAATTTTTCTCCCCATGGGGTAAACCGCTCCATCCTGTGGCAGAATTGAGAATTAAAATGTCCGTTGTGTTTCACAGTGGATGTTTTAGAGCCTGCCTATTAATTGCAATCAATCATCCAGTTTCAGGTCTGTCATTGAGGAAACAAGGCAGTGGCCATTTTGAAGTTGGGCAGTTTAACAGCTTTTGCGCTGTGTAACACCTGGGAAGAATTTGAGCTTTTGACATTGGTTTTTTCATACTGCATGTAGCATGTTTTTTGTAGTCACCGTGTTAAACGATGCCTCCAAACAAATGTTGATATCTCAGGAACCATAAAAGGTATGGGTTTCATTCACCCACTGTTTTTATCAGAAAGAATAGGGGAACTTTTCTGTCTTTTTCAAATTTTAGGTTTTACATGAGTTTTTTTACATTGCATAGAACATATTACTGAAACGCTACATGCAAGTGGAAGCCTAGATGCAACCATTAGTATTTTAGCTACTTTTAGCCTTTTATATCATTTTACTTTATAAACTGTGGTGACCCTACATTTTAAGCTGGGAACCACTGTTCTCCAGCAATTTCTAATATTGTTTAGGTGGAATTTTTCCATTATTCAAAAACTTTTACTCCTCTTTTTCTGTTATAATAATCCCACTTAGGCACTTTGCTGGATTATAATTTGTTCTGGTGCATCTGCCTATTTTTTGCATTTCTGCAAATCTTCAGCAGTTGATTTCAAACGTTTTGGCATCTTCAGCAAAAGCATTCAGCAATCACACTTTCTAGTTACTTTTTGTAATTGTTTTATGTGTTTCTCTCCCCAGTCTACCTCATTCTGGGTCTGATAGTCATGCTGGTGGTGCTGGAGACCTTCTGTGAGTTGCAGCAGCTGAAGCAGCTCAGGAAGATGTTCTACCTGAAGAAGGAGAAGCCCCAGGACCGCCTCGCCATTTTGGAGCACGACCACCTCTCCTTCACCACCGTGTCTGACGACACAGGCAGCAAGAATGAGGACAAAGCCAAGACGTTTGTCAGCGTCCCGACTCTGGTCTCTCCCAATGATGATCCAATGATCCAGTGAAAAAAAAAAAAAAAACGGAGGGGAATAGAAAAGAAGGGATTAACTCATAGTAGAAGACAGCATGAGTAAAAACCAATCACGGCTTTAGGCAAATTGTAGTCAAAGCTAAAATCAGTTAGGTCTGCACAGATCAAGCAAACAATACCAACTACTAAACCACAAAACTGACAATAGAGATACTGTTATGCAGCAGAGAATTTATCTACATAATAAAAGTGAAATTAATATTTTAACAGCAGCTATAAATACAAAGTCAGTGATAAATGGAAAGTCCTCTGCTGTATTTATGACTCACAAAAGCTAAGCGCTTTTAAAAGCTACATTATTTATGGCACACTTAGGAATATTTGATGAAGTAATTCGTCTCTTACGTCTAGCTAGAAGAGGGAAATCCTTCCGCCACAATTAGGACATAAGTATGTATGAATCTTTTAAATAGAGTTTTTAGACAGGTCTTTGTACGTAATCGGGAGAATGTTTTAAATGTAGGGTATGAAATCAAAGCAGAACTTTACCTGATATCTAAAAAAAATTGCTGATGCTGTATCTCGGCCTGTTTTGGTTCTTTTTGATTTTAGGGCATTTTTTTATTTCTCTGATTGTAAGCTGCTGAAATAGAGAGCTTTACAGACCCTTTATTGATGTCAGTATTAATTTAATTATGGATTTTTAAAATAAAAAATGTGGGTTGCACAATTGATTCAGAGAGTTACATAAGGACTGGTTTACCAGTTTTATTTGCCGTAAATTTGCTATTGATCAAAAGGTAGCGGAATATGTTTAAAAATGTAACTTGGGGAGCTGCTATGTAAGAATATTGTTCATATTTCAAGGCATTTCTGGGTCTTCCTTGCAGTGGTGTTAAATGTTTTGTTTGCACTACACGTGTCATTGTGAAGGGGAAAAATAAAACTTGCTTACATTTGCGCAACCTCATTGCAGCGCTATTCTCAAAGTTGCTCATGTGTAAAGCGGTGCAAGTCATTGATCCATCTGAACGTTTTAATGCGTGTGTGTAAAAAAGGAAACCGAGGTTCGTCGAGCTTGCGGAGGGAGTTGCTTTTTTATTCTGAAGGAAGTTAGGTTTGCACATGAGCAACATTCAGACGGAATTCACACACTTTGAAAGATTCTGTTTAATAAAAGGGATTTGAACTGCAGATTTTACTGTATTTGTAACATTTGAATGTAGAAATGCCTGTTTTTTGTTATGACTTGAGAAACGTTTACAAATTGCTTTGAATGGCAGAAATACTGTACCAGAAATGGCACCTTTGAAAACTTGAAATCCGTCACGGGCAGCAGCTCTAATTACTCGCCGCAGCAGTTTTGCTTCAATGCTTCGCACAAAAAGGCCTTTGTTTGATTCAAAAACAATTCTGGCACCTCGTTATCCATCCTCAGATTTTTAGCTTCTTGTTGACAGAGTTAGTCTTTTCATGCACCTGTCCTGACATTAGCAGAAAAAAATGCATTTTCAGAAAGTTTCAATGCTATTTTTTGCCCTGGTGAGGAGTTTTGTTTCATCTCACATCACTCCCTGGTTTTAAGCTCTTGAATGTAATGTATTTATCTTTTTTTTCTCTATGTGAAGAATTGTCAGTTCAGTTTCTTGCTGGAAGTGGAATTTATTTTTAGAGGTTTTCTAAATTTAGCCTTCGAAATGTTGTCATTTGAGTTTCTTTCTGAGTTTTGTCTGCAGCATTCAAAGGAACAGTATCGCCTTTATGACTGTAACTGCTATCCGGATTAGTTACTGTTTCTCACAGATTGCATCAACGGGAATCGACATTCTCATTATGATTTAATGCTGTATCGGCGCTTGCTGTCAGGTGTATAAGCACGCTTTGCAACAAATGGAGTTATTTTCTCGCTTGAGGCAGAGTGATGAACTTCTTGCATTGCTTTTTCGGGTAAAGAAGAAACAACCTGAGGGACTCTGGTAACTTTTCTGCCGTAAACCACATTAAGGTCGAAAATGTTCCCATCAAGTTTCAGTTGTCTTTGCAATAACTACATTTTGAGTCAGTATGTTTCGTTTTCTGTTAGTTTGAAAATGTGCCTGGCTTTTTCTGAACTCCATGCATTCCATTTAATGTTTTTCTGATGGAGGTTTAATTTTTGTTTTCTTACCATTCTGGGCCTTTGTGAACTACTGTGAAGGATTGGTTGTCTGCTGAGTAGAAAAAACTTACATTTTGTAACTCTAGTCTCTTTTACTGTATAATGTCTGTTTGTAGCTACATTTCTAGCTCAATGTTTGTTAATGTCTTTGATCTTGCAAAGCTGTTGTTGGCGTATACTTTGACTAGAAGGCAAGAAGGGACCGAAATTTAAGTTTGTATCAGGGAGTAAACATCACGTGAATGATTCCAGATGGAAACACTGAGTTTTTATTTATGCTGAGAAAACTGACATGTTTGGAATATTTGCAACCATGAGCTTTTGTACATATCTTTTCAGTCGATGTCAGTGATACTGTATATTCAAATGCACAGTTAAGTATTTTACTGTTACAATATTAATCATTCAAATCAAGACTGTCACTGGGAACCAGAAAATCATTTCAGCACAAGAAAATACACTGTAAAATGTAAAGAAAAATTGTTCATGTGTCTGAAATAAAATGTTGGATTAAAATAACCAGAGTATTTCTTGAATCTGTAAATCTCAATAAATTAGAATGTCCTTCAAAAATGTAATAAAATTTAAAAAGTGAAAGACACATAAAGACTCATTATACAAAACAATACTTAAAGTGCTTCGGTGAATTTTAGTGGTTATCACTTACAGCTAATGAAACCAAATGTTCAGTTTCTGAGAAATTAGAAATTACAACTTTACATATGACAACTCATATTTTTGATGATGTTATGAACTGCACAGTCATGAAGAACACTATTCATCCACAACAAATTATTATTACACCAAAAAATTACTAAAATATAGGCTGGATGATCACTGACATCTGTCTGCTTGCACAATATTGGAAAGTTGAGTGGGAGGAAAAAATTTAGAAGAGAGGGTAGCACAGCCAACAGATTATTAAAAGAAACCCCAAATCAAGTGCTTTTATTGTATGCTGCACAGTGATGCTTTCACATAAACAGAACTAAAAGCCAGTTTTTATTAGTCATATGTAAAGTTGTTTTTTCGCTAGGGTGTGGGGGGTGACATACTTTTGAGATTTCACTACATGTAAGTAACAATCATCAAAACTGACATAAATAAACACCTCAAATAGAAATAAAATATGTCACTCTGTCTAATAAATTTGTGTATTATGAGTTTGGCCCTTTTATTCATAGTGGTCACTACAGTGAACAGCTATCTAAAAGCCCTTTTCTTGTCCTTCTTGTGGATTTTTGTGTTATAAATGCACACAGACCACTAAAGTGGACACTAATGCATCATAAGATACACTATAAACTACTGACCATCTGCTGCAAATGCAAGAAATTATTTCTGTTAAATCCAATATGGCCGACAGACAAAAAAAGCATGCCAACCGTCCCGGTCCCTCCTTCTACTGTAGACGACTCTTGCAGGTAAAGAAAAATATTGTGACATCAGATAACCCCTGAAGAACAATACTACTGATGTATTTTTCAAATAACAACTTTGTATTTGGAGAAAATTACAATTGATCAATTAAAAAAAAAAAAATTAAAAAATAATTTTTGTTTTCCAAAATATTTTTTCCTATCTTTTTTTTTAAGCCTTAAGAAAATCCCCCCAAAAATTGGAAAACAATCTTGACACAAAGGATTATAATTCATGCTTGAAAGGGTTAATTGTTCAGAACTGAATTACTGCTATAAATTAACTTTTCAACATATTCAAGTGCCTTGAGATTCTCCAATATTTATTCGTCTTCTCTCCCAAGCTTCTACCATATGGTAAGAAGATGGAGACGCTGGCTGATCATGTGTTAACTCAGTGGAAATGTGGTCTGATTGCACTGTCAGCTCGTAGAAACACGTGAGATTATATAACTTGAATTTACCAGAAAATATATGAAAGATGAAGAAGGCTAAAACACAATCTAATCTACGCACAAGTGTCAACTGAAATGAAAGAAAAAAGCATGAATAATGAAAGTGATTATCTGCAGAGACTTGCTAAGAAAATACCCTGCTACTTAGATGAATTGCTTAAGCCTCTCATCTCTTTGATTTCCAAAAAGAAGGTGGAGGTTCAGAATATCATTGTGCAGTAATTGAAGTTGGAGAGCTCAAACATCCCAGTCAGTAATTAACTAGAAGATATTTTTCCCTACAGCATTAAAAGAAGATCAGACACAGTTCTTGATAAGGCTGTTCAAAAATAGTCGAGGAAGAACTAAATTGGCATTATGGGACAATATCAGGACAAACTAGCATAAACAGGAAACACAATTAAACTTAATAGATTAAAAAAAAATCATGGCTTTTGACTTTGAGTCATGCCTGTCATTCAACTAAACATAGAATTTCTTGTTATTTTGCAGCTCCAGGGGCACAGTGTCGAACTCAAGGAAGTAAATTTAATAGTGCAGCACTTTTGTTTTATTCAACAGCTGTATTTCTTATCGCAGAGAACGGTAATTACCTCTGACATGCAGGCACTTCTCCCCGCAGAGCCACTGAGCCGACGTCCGTATTGTCAAGTTTTATGGGGGGAAGCAGCTCAGACGCTTGCTAGCAGCAAGTAATTTTATTGGATGCATGTAGTGAAACAACAATTACCAGTAATTGGAAATAACTGTCAGAAATGTTGCCAGGTCGTTTAACGTACAAATGGACAATGTTCAGAACCGGTGCAAGGGTTGCCATATTTGTTTATTTCCAGCAACAAATAACAATATGATCAGAGCAAAAATAATTTCCTAATATTTTCTATGTTCATTACTCGCAGGCTTTCCTAGGTACAACTCCAAACTAATCTGAGATTATGTCCCCATGTGTATGTAAGGAATATAGCAGTTTGTTGTTGTAATGTGACAAAATGAGAAAAGGTTCAAGGGGAATGAGTATTTTTCCGATGCTCTGTATAGCTCAAATGCCCACAGTTGAAGTCAAAACTTCTTTTTATGCTTGCAGTGTTACAGTATTCCAACGCAAACACAATCAGCACAGTTACGACTAAGCTATTGGTCTGAAATGTTATAAACTAGACTGATTCATCTCATCTACTGAGGAAAAACATATCGAGAGCTCATCATTGTTAATGTCACTTCTTCATCTTTACGGTTGATATGAATCCTATAAACCATCCTGAAAAAACACTTAAACCCCACAAAATGCCCTGAAAGGAATAAAATATCACACCCTGCATTTTGGGATTTATTAAGGATCCTTGTTGTGGGTTATAAAACAGTCTGCAGCTCAGATTAAAAATGAACTCATCCATAAATAGATGAATCAAGCGCTGCTCCTTTGCCTCAGAGAGAGGGAAGCACACCTTATAGAATGTTGCACAGAAAACTCTTGGTTGCTCATATCAGCCCCACGTATGGCAGCGATCTGACTCTGGGGTCAGTCAGGACAGGGGTTGAGTTGGTGCACAGCGACAACTGGCATCTACTCTATAGCACTGTTTTCTGATGGTGGAGCAGCTCTATTTATATCCACACACACACACCCACGCACACACACACCGCTACACAGGGACTATCTGAATGCAGGAGGCCTGAAGCATAAACGCTCCTCTAAGCCAACTCTGTAACTGCTCTCATGTGAAAAATTTGTGCTCTTGTTGCAAGAGCAAAATTAGGTTCCAGTTTTCTAAGCAATATCACAGATCAACTTTTGTCTGAAAAGAAAGAATAATGCAGTGTGGTTGTGTTTAGGGTTTGAAATTGATAGATTTGGATTGCAGCACCAAACAGTTTGTGGAAAATCCATACACACTGCCCCAGTTCACTCTCTGCTGAATGTATATGAGGAACAACAAACTGACAGGACAGAAAAAGAGGAGAAAGCAGGGAGAGGTAAATGGACGCTGCAGCCACAGGCATTTACTCTCTCAGAACCATTTTGCACTCAGAGCTCTTTCTCTGCAATGTGGTTGATGTTTTTAGCACATCAACCCATGAAGCCAGCTCTCATTGTGTCTTTATTCCCTCCCAATACCCCCAAAAAGAAAATGAGTTGAATTAAAAGCCTGTTTTTCTGCAAATTAATGAATCTCAAGTGGGATTGCAACACAGAAGGCATGTTGTGCATTCCTCTGTGTTTTCCACCTTGTCATCTCGCAGAGTTAAAATGAGATCTGAGACTAATCAAAAAGGTTGTGTGAGATGCAACCTAGCAATGCGAGAACAGAAAGAAAACACTGAGCACACTAATGAGATGACAGAAAGCGCAATTTCACAACTGGAGTCAAATCAAATAACGATGCTAGCTGGGACAGTATTGACCAATTGTCATGTGTGTTAAGCATCAAAGAGCCTTAAAATAATTAGGAACATCAAGTCTATGTAGTGCGCAGCTTTGCGTAGATCAATGGTTCAACAAACACGTGATTGCTTGTTTTAAAAAACAAAAGTATGAGTAAAAATACAAGAAAATCTATAGTTTATTGGTTGTAATGCTGACAAATTGGCAAACGATAAAAAAACGAACATAAGATGCATAAATTGTCTAAAATAAAACTGAGGATGTAGGAGTTTTTTTTTTCCTTTGTTCATTTTTTTTCTTTTTCTTCATCATGCATCTTGTCATGGTATATCCTGCATACCATGTACAGAAACTAGCTGCCTGCATGTGAGTAGAAAAGTAGCTTCACTCTTCTAAAAGGATATCCATCTACTTTTACTAGCTCATACCGAGTTGACTTTGTCATCCATGTGACAAACCAGCATCCATAACCCATTCTCTTTGAAGTACAGTCAGCTAAGGAGCACATCTGAAGCCAAATTTCAGAAATGTCTTTTAATATTTATAGACAACAGGGACAAGCGGCTTGGCAGCTCCGTGAGGCTTAATCACTAATTCTTAGCCTGATTTGTTTGTCAGCAAATGAAAAAGATCCACAAAACATCTAGTTGCAGACAATAATAGGAATCAGATCAGGATTGTCGAGGAATAAAAAACAAAGATGTCAATTGTTTGGCTCTTAAAGAAAACTGCTTCACTATGTTTACACCTAAAGCAAGACCTGGACCCCTGGGGGATTCCGCTTTCTGCTCTCCAGCTGTTAGTCAGTTGTACAAGTGATGATGGACGAATAACACACGTAGCCTACAGGAAATCAGAAAAGCCATTGAGACTACAGGATGCTACATTCACAAAGGTTAGATTTTTCTGTAGCTCGAAGAACATTTTATCAGGCAGCAGAGGAGCAGGAGAGCAAGTCAGATTTGTCTTTCTGGGCTTACAGTAAGAAACTGCCCCTTTTGACTGTATACCAAATCCAAAAATAAATAATCAACCTCTCTAATCAGAAAAGAAACGTGTAATACCACTACATAGATGAATTTGACTTTTTTTTTTTACTGGCTCAGAGTTTCCATTCTGCTATTGTGGAGACCAATCAGCAGTGGACTGTCACACTGTTTCTAAGCGGAGAGAGCTGCATCAAATATTAATGATGCTGAAAGACAGGCTCTGCACCATCTTATGTAAAAACGAGTTAAAAACTGTTTGATATTTCATATAGTCTGACTGTTTTGCAAAGACTATTCAGTTTCCAACTGATAGAGAAATGCCAGAAATACTTAAAGCTCTAATTGTAGTGAAAGTTGTTATTGTCAGAATCTTGGGTTGGTAATTCTAGTTTATTAGGTTTATTTCTTGTCTAGTCCTTTCTTAGTTTAGTTTTGTTTCTTATGTTTAGTCATTCTTTAATGTTAGAGTCAGCGTGCTTTCCCTCACTCTGCCGTGTCACTTCCTCTTTCTCTCTCTTCCCTCACACCTGCAACCCGTTAGCTCATCAGCTCAGGTCTTTTGTTCCAGCATTCACCCTTACAGTATTCAAACTCTTCTCCTGCTCACACACCTTGCTGGTTCCTCCAGTTAAATCGTGTCCATTCCTGTTTCTCCCCACTGCTATGCTTCTTCTTCCAGTTTTATTTTATTTCATCTCCTGGCTGCTTGTAAGTTTTTGTTTTTCCATCATTATTTTAATGAAACCTTCACTATCAGTTTGACCTCTCTGCCTATGAATCCACTTCAACCGTCATGCAACATGATGGTTTTTGCAAAGTGTCGACTCAGGTGCTGAATACAAATGCATACCACACCATAATTAATTACTACTCTCTGCTGACATATATAAAATCCCAATGAAACACATCAAAGTTTATTATTGAATGACAAAACTACAAAAAGTGTGAATCTTCTTGCTAGACATTTTAAATGAATACCTTAGAGACAAACCTGCAGGACTCTTATTGACACTTGGGTCTGGAATACAGGCATTGCTTAGGGTTTTTGCTAAAATGTCACCAACCGGCTAACACATCCCAGTATTAAAAAATGATGTAGTTATTGACACTTCTGCTAGATTGCAGCATGTTGTACAGTCCACCAGGTAAGGCTACAAAGCATCATAACAGTCCAACCGTTGTAGCTAATATTGTTGTTTGGATCATCCCTTCAGTGATCATTTCATGTTTCTTGACCCTGGGCTTTGGTCCTAGCTTCATCTTTCATCCATATTTAGAAAGGACTGCATAGCCCTGTAGATTGAGAGCACCAATTAGATCACTCTGAGAGGTCTGCTGAAGTGGAACATGGTGTGCTGGATAGCAGTGGATGACTTGAATACATGAGTACTCCTTTAGAACCGCTGTTTTGATATGTATGAGCTGTGTCTCCCTTTAAGGCGAGGCACAGTTCAATCTTGAATTTATGTTGGCATACAGGAACATCCTGATGGGTGGAATCAATTTGGTTTTGGCCGAGTTGTGAAGCTGGGGAGCGGCATTATTTAAGATGAACTTGAGCCTCTCCTCTAGACGAGTGTCGATGTGAGACGTTGACCAGCTTATTGATGACTAAACATCTTCTTTTTTTCCGCTTGACTAAGCACAGCTCACCCCAACACGCATACACACGCACACACACCCCTACACCATTTACCAAATATACCTTAACCCCTATGGAGTTGGCCACTAATCAATGTAAAACCTGTCTCCTAAAAAGAGTCACGGCTCTGCAGTCAGGAGCTCACACACTGCAGCAATGCAGGGAGTGGACCACAGACCGGGGAGACATGGAAAACACCCCTCAATTCATGCAAGGTAAATTTCTCCTACAACATAGTTTTTGATATGCATGGTTTCTTCAGATTTATCTAAAAAGAAAGAAACACAGACGCTTTGCTAAACTTGATAAAATAAGGTTAAAAGAAAACGCATATTACAATTGGACTTATTACTTCTTAGGGAGCAGACTGCATATTTATGAAAAGGTTTTTGACAGTCGAGGTGTTAAAAACAAGAGCACACACTAAGTGTACTATTGTTATTGCACAGCTTACCCCTCTGATAACAGAGTCAAAGTGAAGCTGATAAAACCACCACCAGTGAGCATAATTGCTCCATTTCTAGCAGCTCTGATGAGATGCAATTAACCGGCGCAGTCGTGTTTGATTCTGCTGTACTGGACAGACAGTTTTCTACTGTCTCAGATTTTGGCTCAGAAAATATAGAGAAGAACAAAACAAGAAAACTTTCAGCTTCCGGTGTTGTGTTGAAATGCTGCTGGTGTCCTTAGGTGATGCAAGCTGGGGAATGACTGAACAGAGGGAAACCCTCCGGCTCTTCATGGTGGAAAAAGTTATCTGCTAACTGACCTGGTTTGTTTCACTTCTGTGCTAGAGAATAATTTGAACATTTGAAATTTTTATGGTACAATTCTCCCCAAGGAGGATACTATATATATATATATATATATAAAACAGTTCACATGTATATATATGTGTGAACTGTTAGCTACAAGAAGCATCCCAAGGTAAAAAGGAAGTCATGAAATACTGAAACCCAAACAAACGGGAAAGCAGTGCAGTAGCTACTTTAACTTGTTTATGTTAAACCTAACGTATGGATTTTGTTAATGGGAGAAATGTTAGTTGCAATGCTAATTTAATACAAGACAATTGCTTATTTTTTTTCTATTTGCTAATCAATTCTAGCCAAGCCCTTCTTTTGAAGTTAATTTGCACCCCTTGAGTGAGATGTTCTCTTGTCTTTCCCACTTTGAAGAGCTGCTTAGAGAAGTACTACAAGGATTTGTGAATACATAATAGGTCTTTGACACTGAGATGATGAACAAAAATCAAACGAATCGTGTAGTTAGTTTTACTTTATAGGATTGCAGTTGGTGTTTTTCTAAAAATAAAATAAAATAAAATAAAATAAAATAAAAATAAAAAATGTGTGAGTTTATCCTGCTGTGACAAAAAAAAAAGATTTACTTTGACGTCCTTTACACATTTAGAATTCAAAAAAGAAGTCAGAGCTACTGTAACCCTTGTTTGGATCCGAGATGGAACAGATCGCTCTTCATGGTGGAAGAGTGATCTTCCATCATATTCCTGACTATCCGGGAGATGACGCTGTTGCCGTGCCACCGTCAAGGCGCGCGCGCAGCGGCAGGCACCCAGAGCAGCGCGCATCCAGTTAGTTGAAACAGTCTGCGCTGTAATGGCCAGGCATATGCTCGAGGAGATGAGCAGAAGACGGACGATGGTGCTTTTGCCTGTTTCCGCCAGCCTGGATGAGGTTTTAGATTATCTGTAATCGTGCGCTGCTGTGCGTCGCTCCCTCTCACCTCCGGAGGATGTTCGGCGACAGAGAGGGCACTGTGTGGGACCGGGTCGGACGGCCACACCGGGACTACATGTGCTACCTTGGACCTCCTACCACTCTTTTGCCTATGTAAGACATCTTAACTTAAAAAAAAAAGAAAGAAACGCTCTGGGGGAAGCGGGAGTACCTGTTGCGCTTTTGATTTCACCTGTGCGCATGGAAAGTTGACTTTATGCGCTGAGCTGCTTTATAGCTGAATTTTGCACTTATGCGTGACGGATGTTTTAAATGCAAATAAGTAGTCAAACTTACGTGGCATTTACATTTGAGTGGATTTTCAGACTGGGTCGGTAAATGCTGTTTTACCGTCATATGACGATGGTTTTGTAACAGCTGAGGGGCTGACAGATCAACACGAGCCTCATTGTTGGGTTGCTGCCTTTTCCTTTTATCCCACCTGCTGCTATCAAGTAGGCTACTTATCTTCTCTGCATGCAAACATAACCCTGGATAAGCTCACGCCTACTGCGCGCAGTTTTTGTGGTCCAATGCCCACTGGACGCCCTGAGATGTCGCTGGAGTTGCTTCTCCATCTCTGCAAATCACTCATGATCGATTCATTAGCTACACACTCAGATAATCCTATAATAAGAGATGCACTGTGCGTAGTATACAATTGCAGGACCAGTCACTTTGGTTTAGTGTCATTCACTCTGCTGCTGTGCGGACCACTGAGAGAATGATGATGATCATGACTTCTCTACGGTACAAGAGAGGCGCTACGGGGGCCCTCGACGCCCAGATCAGTGGGACACGCAACACCAGCCTCCCTGGTTTAGCCTCCTATTTCACCAGGTCAAATTTTATATGCTCCCCTTCCCTTTACCAAGCGGCCTCGCTCGGTCTGATAACATTGTCAGCCCCCTTTTGTTTTCTCTTCCCAGCGGGATGCGCAAGTCGCCCGACGTGAGCCCCAGAAGGCTTTCCGACATCAGCCCTCAGCTCAGACAGCTCAAGTACCTGGTGGTGGACGAGGCCATCAAGGAGGACCTCAAGTCCTCGCGCTCAGTGGAGGACATCAACAGCGCGTCCATAGAGGAGCGGATATTGCGGATCACCGGCTACTATGGATACCAGCCTTGGAGTACGAGCTACAAGAGTAAGTCTCCAAACTTTGTCGATTTGATCTCTTGATGACATGTTGATGCTAAGTTTTAATAAGAAAACAGGCTTCCTGAATAAGACACTATAAAAGCCTCGTTAGATACACAGTTGACAGCTTTCATCGTGTACTTAATCAGAATGCTTTATATAAAAGAAACTTTGAAAGTGAATAAAGATTGGCATTCAAATTGTTACAATTTTAATCAAGTAAATATGTTTAATCTTGGGTAAGTTAAGCTCTTTGTAACAGAGTAGTGCCCTATTATGAATGGATTTGTAAGTTTCACATTGTGTGCTTTCCAAAGATGGTGGAAACCCTGACTTGGGCCCTCTGACTTCCAAAACCTCTTTCTTCTTTGCTGATTTGTTTATAGAGCAAATACAGTTCTTAGTGTAATATTATGTCTTCAGCACTGAATAAATTTACTGTTCCTTCTGTATCAATACTGAAGAAGATTTAATTCCAGTCATGATCTTGTTCAGTATTGCCAATAAGCACACTTGCTTTGTGTTTCTCAGTTGCTAAATCCTCAGAGATGTGTTTTTTTTTATTTTTATTTTGTTGTTGCTGCTGCTGCAGAAAAATGGAGCTAGTCTTTGCTTCGGTGGATCTCAATCATGCATTAGATCAGTGGGAATGTTGCTCCAACCAGCGGATTCTTTGAAGAAAGTTTGCTGTCAAAGCATCTTTTAGTTTTCATTCCTCATGCTCCTCGTCCACATTGCAAACAAAGGTTGCTTGTGTGAGGAGTATTGGATCTGACGCGTAATAGGTGCAGATCTATTTTGGTTGGTTCATCTGGCATCGTAATGTTGCTGTCATTGTCTTATGACAATAAGCAGAATCAATGATCAGCCTTCTTGTGTTTGCTATTCTTCTGCTGCTATCGGTTAACAGGTGGCAAATCAGCTCAATTTTATGAGAATGCAATACTTAACAGATGCAGCATCTTCAGAAATCATATGACTGTACACAACACCGTCTGAGTCCTGCAGAGCTAGATGGCAACTGTTCATATTTGAGTTGTGTGTTTATTTTGTAGAACTGGCTGAATGTGATGTGATGGAAGAAAGTGAAAAGAAAATGCACACATTTTTGTTCAAAAATAAAATAAGAACTCTAAAATTTTATGAAAAGTGCATGTTTTTTTTTTTTGACACCTTTCTAGTACTAGATCTTGATGGTTGAAATTGTTCTAGTCACAGAGCGCAGAATACAAGTCCTGACCAAGTTTCTTTGCAATGCAGTAGAAAGAGGAAGAGATTGGTCTTTAAAATAGGTCCTCTGGTTTATGACATGCAATCCTTTTAAAAGAGACACCTGTATGAGCTATGTTGTACATAAATATGTTTACTTAATGCATCAGGAAAGATAAATTAATCTTGCATAATTATGCTGAAAAAGGACAAAATTTAATCTAACTAATTTTAACAAGAGTATGCCATGCTAGGTTAAAAGAACAGTGGTTATTCATTAGTTATTGTTAAATTAATGTCAATGTGAACATCGTGAACAATAAAATCAAGTTCAGAGATAATATCCCATACGCTCAAACTACAAATGGTCATCACTGCTTCTTTTAACTCAATGAAATGCATTTGGTAACCATATGCAGGAATGACTTTTTTTTCCCAAAGTGAACTATTCTCCCAGGTGTAGAATTCAACAAATGAGCTATAATATGAAACAGTGATACACTAAATATTTGTTGGACTTTTGTTGTCTGTTGTTTGCTGCCCTGAAGGACACTGTAGATGAGCAGCTGTTTTTTTAAACATGAATATGTATTTTTATACTTATTCTAAAACTTCAGTTCTGAAAGTGCATTTGGTGAACCAAATGTAGCCAAAATAAAAAATTATACCAAAGTAAATAATTTTGAAGAATCCTGATGTACTTCTGAAACCCTCCGGTCTTCAGGTCACAGCTCAGCACAAAAGCTGCTGTTCCATCCAAATTGTCTCTCAAAATGGAAGCTTGTTAGCTCCAATTTAATGTGTCAGATGTTCTGGTGGTTCCTCACATTGGATTCAAAGAACTCCTGAAGAAATTGTGAACTCCTGTAGGCAAAACCTCCTGCTCATTCTCATTTTTCCCTTTGAGGTTTAACCTTAAGAAGCAACTCCCTCAGGAGCTGGCAGGTACTAGGGTAGAAGTCATAAGTAGATCCTGAGCAACCAATCAGAAGCATAATATGGATGGGTTATTTCACATGAAACTCAGCCAAGATAAAAGGATTTTCTTCTATTTTTGTTCTCTTTTTTTAACGCAACAATGAAACCAACAATGCCTAATACTATTGTCATACATCAAACACCATTTCCAGAAGTTGTTTCCACATAAGATTTCAAAAATAGAATTATTCTATTTAATAAACAAAAGACTTCTGAGTAAGAGTTAAACATAGTTATCTTTAATTTATCTAAGCTACGGTTACGTCAAAGCCTTTCTGAATTTCTATATGAGCAAAGTGAGATGATTTTCTCTTTTCTGAGATATAGATAATACTGCTGAGGTGATAAAAATATAAATGTGTTATAGATTTAGGGACACCATCAATGTCACCAACAGTTAGGTTAAATATAAATCAGGTCCGTCAGCATTCGAAGAATGTAATTAAAGTAAATAAAAGATCATATCTAGTGTATTTTGTGCAGTAGACAAATTATTTCTTACCATAAATCTAACCTATTCATTTGCACCAGGTAATGGCAAAATAATAATTATGAAACACTGAAGAAAAATTATAGTGTAATATGGACAAGGCTCAAGTAACTTCATGTGCTGGGAATTTACAGATATCATTATGAGCAATGTTTTCAAATCATTAAGGCAGCTTGTTATTTTTGAGCACTCATTTTACCAACTCGGCTGACCGATTTTGCATGATTTGCTTTCAGACATAATTGTCGAAACTACTCATTAGAGCACTTGAGCTGCCAGTAAAAGGAGTGAGAGGCATGACATGTTTTTATTCTGCTGGATGTCCAAAAATATTGTAGTTCCAGCGGGAGAGAAGGAAGTGTTAATCTAAACTGTACCTAGGTATTTTAAAATACTGCAAATTTTAAAGCGCATGCAAAATGTCGGAAATACTTAAATTCATACATGGCTGTGTGTAGCTCTATTCATACTATTTCCGAAGCACAAATATTTCCAGCAAATTTGCCCCATTGTCTAAATGAATGCATTTAGACATTTAGTCGAAGTTGTGATGTGTGGAGACAGAACCTGCACACACTTCAGACAGATTTCATTGTCAAAGAAACCAGTTCTCCCAAGCAGTCAAACACACAACACAACTACCAGGACTCGCTGGAAACAACAAAAGCAACATTTAACGCTAAGGAGTGGAGGACTCGATGCTGAAGGCAGCCAATTTCAGAAGAGGCTGCAGGCAGAGTGCTTCTCAGCAGAGCGCAAACAGAATCCTGTTTGTTTCATTTAGCACCAACCTTTCCAAATTGGCACTTGTGTTCTTTTGCACAGCGGCAAGCTGGGTGAAAGCGAGAGCTGCTGGTCAGCCATGACTCAGGCTGCAGATGAGAGGTAGTTTTGCCTTTTGTTTTGACTTAATAGATCATCTCAGTGTCCTAAGAGGGAGGCTTCAGGGTTCATACATACGCATGGACACATGCTGTATTCTGTAACAGACATTTGAGCTTAACAAAGTGTGAAAAAAACTTGGCTTTTCATTGAGTCAGCGAGTCACGTTCCCCCTGAGTCCAGTACATGCAAACTCAAGGCAGCATTGAAGTAGGGTTTTGCTTTTGATGTGGCAGACATTAGTGATTTATGCTGCTGCTTTGTGCGTTTCATCCCGTGGTGCCACTGCCTTGTATTTAAGATGGGTTAGGCTTTTGTGGACAAGGCTATGTGATAGCAACAATAATGTACCCACTATGTCTACTGTTCGAATGCAAGATTAATGTGAGAGCTCTCTCCTTTCAAACAGTACAGTCAAAATGGTAGCAGTCATTTCCCTTTTGGAAGATGAAAGTGTTGCTACATCTTCCTGAGAGAAAAAATTTTTTTTTACTTTGAAAAACAGATAGAGAGATTGGTCTCAGAGTTAGAGAAAATGAAGACTTAACAGAGAGAAGATGGTGAGAACAGATGACCAAATGTAGTTCCAATCAGAAGTTTGTATTCACTCATCGTGGATATTTTTTTTTCTAGGAAGCGACCATAGGGCATTCAGCATGAATGAATCTGTAAAACAAGAATTCCCATTAAGGTGATTAAGATTACATTTATTGTGGATTTCTCTCATTTTTACAGACTCAGTTGAAACAAATATAAGCATTCATCATCTAAAGTGAATTTGAAATTGAAGGAAGCTAACATCAAGCTTCTGTCTTAATGCCAAAATGAGACATTGTGAAAACTAGTAAACTGTACTAAAAGTCTCTGTCCAGGACAGAAAATCTACCAACACTTCTTATAATAAAGGATGCCTAGCAGGTAGAATTATGACTGAACTATTTTTGATGGCTACAAAGTGAGCACCTTGTCTGCAATATAACCTCTACATACCTATTGCCTATACACACTTATTTGAGTGATGGTGTGCTGGTTGTATGTCCAGCAGTTATTTGGCAAGAGGCGAGGTTGACCTGTGCAGGTCCATCACAGAGACACATAAGATCAACAACCATGCACAAACACATTCATGCATAAGGACAAAAAATGCAAAAAGGACAAATTAAGCAAACAGTTATGATTGTGGGAGAAAGCTGATGTACAGAGAGAGAAGCACTGAAAACGACGGGAGAACAAGCTGACTTTATGCATAAAGAACCCAGGTGCTAACTCCTAACCAAATATTCCTTCATGTGTATTTTTACCCTACTTGGACTAGGCATAGTCTGCAAAAAGAAAATCTAACGTGTGCCCAATTATTATTTCTAAAAAGGAGAGGAAAAAAAGATCAGTCATTATGAGCCCAAAATGTATTCATTCATGCTGTATGTGTAAATATCTCCCTGGAGTTGTACACCACAAATTAGTATCTCATTCATCATTTCATGTATTCTTGTATCTTTTCATCTTTGCGGATGGTAAATTTGCTTAGCTTGAATCTTTAAGGGTTTAACAAAAAAAAAAAGTGGCTGACAGACATCTCATCACTGTGAAAGAAATTTGAACTTTCCAGTTTTATTACAGAGCGGAAGAACTATTACAGTCAGATACGTTCTGACTTTTCTGCCTCATGTGTTTCCTCACCGCTCATTATTACTTATGCTGAATTTGAGCAGGATGTCATTCGATAACACCTCCCCGATATTACGGATAATAAAACCCGTCTGAATGTCATCCTCTCAGGTAGATAGGAATTTCAAGTGGAAAAAAATTGTAAAATGTTAAAGTTACCAAAAATGTTTTTACTCGCTTAAACCATGAAGAGAAAGTGGATGAGATTGGATCGTTACCATTTTCTTTATCCGAAGAACACACCACATTTTTCTGTTTCTTAATTAACTTAATAAAATTAAGAAACCTAAGAAAACATAAGAAATGTGTAACAGGGGCAATTTGTCAGAACATTAACTAAAATAATGACCTACATTTTTTTGTGTCGTTCTGAATGCATTAGTGACTGTATAGTTGCTAAGGAAGACTTTCCAGGTATGAGTCGGGTTTGAGGGCAAACAGAGGATGATGTTTGAGCAGATAGAAAGTATGTTTTCTTAGATCAGGTCACTGCCTTTGTCGGTGAAATTGTTATTTCGGGTTTGTGATGGTCTTCTGAGAAGTGAACCATTTGTCAGACAAACAGACTTGGTTCATTTTCCTAATTTACTCACTCTATCCATCACAAATGTAACATCCCCTCTGGAGCAAATTTAGAGCTTCACGAGGCATGAAATGAGGTTGGGTTCTATTTTAAGCTGAGGGGTTGGACGTGGCGAGACACAACAGTAGGGCAGGTTTGAGTGAGCATGTACCCACATACATGTTCAGTGCTGCCAGTTACAGGAAAGCAGGAAGGTTTGGGGGAGATACGGCTCAACGGTGGAGGACTCCTTTCGACTTAGCCGGAGCTGAGAGGAAAAGCGCAGTAGCTGGGCAAATGCAGACGGTTTACTAATCTTTCTGTGAAAGAAAACTATTTGAGTTGAGGAAAACATCCTTTGTACAGCAGTTTTCATGTTTTGTGATTGAGCAGTGAGGCAAATTTACTTCAGGCTACAGAAAGCGAATTTAGATTCAATGCCTAGAGCCCTTTGTTATGCCTATGAAGGCTTCCCTGAGCAGTTTTTACTGTTTGTTTATTCTCATTTAGTTTTTATTTGTTGTTTTTTTGGGAGGCTGTTGCTGTTGCCATGGAAAAGTTTCTTGGTCTGCAACAGAGCCACAAAATGAAAAGAGAAAGGCTGACCTGTATGTGACTGTCTCATTATTTACATGCAAAATGTGCTTAGTAAGTAGTTTTTGGGTTTTTGACAAGTTTTTCTCCTCTGCACACATCTGTAGCTGCTGTCAAAGCAAAACTCCTGCTCTCAGTGAATGTGTTAGAGATCATTCAAGGGTCAGAATCATGTGTGCGTGGCATTTTGGCTCTCAGATTCTGCATGCTCACATGCTCATCTACAGTCCTCCACAAGGAGATAAGACACTAACAGATTGAGGTGGTCGTACCTCTGTCCAGTTATCTCTAAGAGGCCACTAGTGCTGTGCATAATATATAACATTCTAAAACTATCTGATACCACTAGCTCTACAACATCTGGATATCATTAATAATTTATGTATTTATGTAAGTGGGTTGTAGGACATTTTGAAATGTATATTAATGAGAACATGCTGCCACGTTGAGTTCATCCAAACATGCAGGCTTTTCTATTTGTAGTTACTAATGTATCAATAGCCGTAAAGTCATGCCAGTTAACTGGAAGAGTAGAATCTGGCATCCAGTTTAGATATTGGATGCCAGAACCTTTAGTTTCGGTTCTCTGTCTGCCAAAGGGAGTAGAATGTTGGAGACAGAGTCCGCAGATACAGACTCGCCTTGCATTGTGAGCTATTTCCACAGATTTTTATTAAAGACAAAGTAGTTTTTAGAATTGTACTATGAAATTGTATCCTCTAATCTGTGACTAAAAAACTTCCGGTTTGTCCTTGTGGTTTTTAGGTTCTGCTGTCAAGGAAAAACCCCTAAGGTGTTGTTTGACACATCTAATAATGTAGTTTCTCCTTTTATGTGAGTGAAATGTTTTAGACTTTTTTGCTAACAAAGTTGGAGCCATCAGGTTCTCAAGGAAGAAAGTCTGATCTCAGATTGTTTATGTCTGAGTCTGATCTCAGACATAAACAGGAAATCATAGCTCTAATTGGTGACATGAAATCTACTTCGTCCCCTGAAGGCATTTGTGTTCAGACTTCTTTATTCATTAGGATGTTTGATACTCTCAGCCTCTGCACGGTGGACATGATTCATGTGTCTGTAAAATCTTTTAAGCAAGTATTTTTTTAGCTATTACAACAAAAACACAATTTGAACCAATCTCCTTCAAGCAGCCACAGATGTGGCGTGAACCTAATTTTAAACTTTTCTCTCCAAAGACTCGTTGCTCTTCAGCTTAATAATGTGCTGTAGTTGACCAGCTAAAGTTTTATTATTCAGATAAATGTATCTGCTTGTTAGCCTTAATAAAGCATATTTTTAAATACTAAGTTAGCAGAAGCTGCTGTAAATGGTGACAGACATATTGGAGTTTTTGTCAAATGAAAAACTCCAGTTTTTCTTTTGAATTTTTCAGTTTTCTGAGATCCTTCCTCTGGCTTCGATGCGGTTGCTCATAGTATCCAGATGAACAGATTTAAGGATTCAGTGAGGATCCATGGTTTTGTTAGAATATTTTTGTTCATATTTTTGTAAAAGATCTTCTAGTATGTGTGGAAATTAGGTCATAACAGAAATAATAGTCCTCAAGACACTTTTTAAGGCCTGTCCTTGTCTTACTTTATTTCCTTCCACTGGGACAGATTGTAAAGCACTATAATAATGTCATGTATCCATCTGTATTCTTTTTATTTCATCTGAGCTTCACAAATTGCCCAGTCTAACCGACTGTCTGGTAAATATCAAGAAACTGCTAAGTAAATATCTGCTTTCGCTCAGTCAACAATAAACAAACATACTGCACATAATAACATTCATACCCAGGGACGCCCAACTCCAGTAGTTATTGCAAGCGACTGGGTACATCTTGCATTGATTGTCAGTCCATCACAGGGCATCGCCAAGACCATCTGACATGTCTTTGGGATGTGGGAAGAACCCAGAGCACTGAACGGCTCCCACGCATACATGTGGAGAAAGTAGAAACTTCTTGCAGAAAGACCCCCTTCTTGCTGCAAGGCAACAGTAAAGCTGTTAGCGTGATCTATTTATAGCCCGCTACACGATTTAGCTACACGATTTCTGCAATTAAGCAACATCCCAGCAGGCTCCTTTAGAAACTGGCCTCTGAAATCTGGTTGTGTTTTTTTTTTCACTAGAGAATCAATCCAAACTGCTGATTTGAATTTGTTGTTATAATTTGAGGAATATATATAAACTGACACTGCTGCTGTCAAAAGCTGAACGGGAGATCAATATGCATGTTTTTTAAACAGAGTTTTGCTGATAGTCAGACCTCTTCTAGCCAAAATCAATTTGGTTTAACTTCAGATTGTATGAAATGCAGCAACTAATGTAAAGGGTTTAAGGCAGATGTGTTTTAAACTGCTCACATCAAATCTTAAAATCTGTTTATCTTTTAGTACCAACTTTATCTTTTAGTACCTGCTTTATATTGAGAAGCTAAATATATTTCAGACTTACTGTAACCCTTTTAGTACTCTAGGGTTCTTAGCTCTGTAGGCTTAAGGTTGCTGATGGTGACATTCCCTTGCAGTTCAACTCAGTGGAAGTGAGAAAAGAGGTTTCAAAAGCATCCATAGGGGTTTTTATATCATATCTACAATTAGATCTATAACTTTAATGTTTGCTGCTTTGAAGTTTTAGAAAACATTATGTATTTTAAGATAATCAGTTTTGCTTGACATGTTTTTTGTAAGCGTTTTGTGAGTTTATCTGTGAAAAATTCGACATAAATAAACTTTACTTGTGCATTTTCATGTGCAGTCAGAACACCACTGTCAAAGCTTGTCTGCAGAAGTACATTTTGAGCTGTTATCCCTCCAGTACAGTGGGAGCAGCTTCTGTTGTGTAACATTGCATCTATAATTGAAGAGGATGCATAGATCAGCACACACCTGCTTCAGAAGTCCCTTTTGTGCATATAGAGCTGGAGGAGCTGCAGATCTGATCTATCACACCGAGGAAGAAAAACTCCAATCTTGTCTCTCGCAGATGTTCGTCTGGCTTTGCAAAGCGGTGGAGTTTACTGTAGCATGGAGGGAGTTGGTAAAGAGAGCAAGAGAGAGCCACTGACAGTCCGTCAAACTTAAAACAAAATGCAGTTTATCTCAGAACTCAGAATAAAGTCCTCTTGTATGTCACCTTGTATGGGTTATAAAATGATATTTCAAAAATACTGCATGCATGAAACATGTGCACCTATTTCAACGCTCAATGTAGCCATTTACACAGTCAGCTACTGTTACCGGTCGTGTTTTTCAGAATTATTTCTAAGGACAAAACCTCTAACCAAATCATGGCTTTGATCCTCAGTTCTTGGGACTTGTGCTTCCTTCTCATGGAAATTTTGCTCAGAGGAAAATCCTGTCCTGTCTTCCCTTTTTCTTCCTCACTTCTTTTATCTGTTGTTAATTAGAACCCGTGAAATGATGACTCCCATCTCTGTGTAATTAATCAAGGGTCAGCTGTTGTCATACACAGCACATCATTTTTTGCTCTGGCCACTGAACAGCCAGGCTCAACAGGGAGAGCAAACTGTCAGCGGGGTTGCTGAAGTAATTAAGCCATTTATTTGGGTATTTTAATAGAAGAACATTGAGAGAATCAGAACTTTAACACTATGAAATGTGGATGTAAGCTTTCCTTATGTGATTGATACACTTCTGAACTTGAATATATTATTTTATTATGTAATAAAAAATGTGACATAGAAGATAAGGTAAGGTTATCTGTATAGCAGCATTTACACACAAACCAAGTTAAAGAGCTTTACAGAACATTAAAAGAAAGACAAGCAGAAAACAATAATAAAAAAAAAAAAAACTTTGTTCTTTAAAACAGAGTTAGTATGCCAGGTTGTAGTGTTTGACACTACAACTTGGCTTGTATCAAAAATGGAATAATGAACAAAGAAAGGAAACAAAGCACAGAATAAAAATAGAGGTTTCTTTTGTGTAAATGTGAGCACAAAAAAGAAAAAAGGAATTCCTTCAAAAAATATAAAAATGCTTGAAAATACTGCTTCGGGCTGCATGGTTTGGCAATACAGAAAAGTGTTACAATGTGTTTTGCCAAACACATTGTATCAGAGACAAACGTTAAAATGCAGACTGAGCTGCAGTAAATAAACATTTTCAGTCCTGATTTAAAGGAGCCAACAGTTTCAGCACATCTCAGAGTTTTAGGGAGCTTGTTGCAGAAACAAGAAGCATAAAGACTTTAAGCAATGAAAATTACTTTCAGTTGCAGTTTAAACTATTTACTGCATGTTCACTTAACTTCAAATTGCACAGTAGGCTCAGTAGAACTGAACCTTGTTTGCACACAGCTATGTGTGTCTGATATATTTTTGGTTAAAATGTGTTAGTTTGTCATGCAGTGAAGTAACTTACCGTAGATCAGCCAGACATTGTATTCGAGTAAGAGAAGCAATATTTCAAGATAATAAAACTCAAGTAGAAGTAAAATTTCTACTTGAGTTAGCTTAATCTATGCTCCTAGAAATGCTTTTATTTGTCTATTTAAAGTTACTCATATACATGGAAATCACTAAATGTAACTAGTTACTGCCCACCTTTGATAAAAATAAATATCAAGTTACCAGCAGATCATATCACTGACTCAAACACTTAAAAAAAACAGCTGTGGCAAAGTGTTATATGGATGTGTCACACCCACTGCACAATGTATTAATCATTTCCCTGCGCTTCAATAAAAAATAGAAATCTGAAAGTCTTAGTTACTCATCTGTGACTCAGAGCGCAGGCCTGTGAACATGTTGTGTTGTGAATGCAGTCTGTGGTCAGTGATTCTGTCAGTGTCAGTGAGTCATGCTCATTTTGTGCTAACAGGACAGAGAGGAGGCTCATTTTTCTGCTCTGAATGCTTGTGAATGCTTTGTCCCTGGAAACAAATTATTCTGTGGAATATTAGCTGGTATTTTGCTTTATATATAGGTGGACATTATTATATGTGGTTGTATTGTATGGAAATAGTTAATTGCTACAGAGTGTGACCAGTGCTCAGGCTTTCTGTTTCAATGCACTGTTGTAATACCTAAAGTTAGTGGAAAGGTTAGTATTTTTCAATTGTGTATGAAGCAAACCAAAATAATGTGATCGTCATTGTGAAGTTTTATTCTGCTATGACATAAAAAAGTATTATTTTAATTGGCAAAAACAAAAAGGATTTTGTTTGCAGGAGACAGTTGGCAGTGGTATAATTTATTTGACTCTGCAATCAATTTACTTTGCAAACTGCAAAAGCATTAGTGAAACTAACAATGATGTCCTGGCGCTGACAGTTTTATTGCCCTGCTCAGCATCATATTACCAGCAGGCATGACACAATACTATAAGATTACATACGGTTCAATTAAAAGACTTTTCTAGTGGCAAAAGTTCACATTGGAAAGGTCACTTATACTCCCCCTGTGGCAAATTTTCCTTTAACAACTTTGTTTTTGCTTTTCATATACAAAGAATGCCCACATTTTACATTAGCAATAAAAGAAAATAAACTATATTAATGTTGTCATTCTGCGTCTGGTGGTATCTTCCTAATTTGTGCCGTTGGGTGTCGATGCTGACATTGTGGATTACACTTTGTGTTTCTAAACGCTTTGGATGAAAGACCCACACAGTTTGTGGTGTGTGTGTATATGTAAATCTCAGCAGTGAGCCAACTATGACTGTTTTTCCTTTTTCTGGCAGGATTGGACCATCAATCACTTGAATTTTACCCATTTATGAAGGGTAAAATTCAGAAGTAAGAGGTTTAATGAAACCTCTTACTTCTTTCACATCCATCTCAGCTTTCTACTGGAGAAATATTGACTAAGTGTCTGATGTCTGTGGCATCTGATGGATCATAGCTTTTTTTAAGAGAGCAGAAAAGATCTTTCTATTTTTAAAAGGGATAACTGAGGGAAAATGACGCTTTAATAAAGAAATGAACATAACACAATGTAACATGACAGAAAAGAATCACATTTAACTAAAGATAAACATTGACATAAAATCTAAACCCATACATCAAGAACAAAACACAAAAAAGAGCTAAAAATCACAAGTAAGCACAATTGGGAATCATAGTGAAAAACTGAAAAATAACAGCAACTCAAAATGATCCCAATACAAAACCAAGTAGCAATCAAAACACAAAGACCTTCAGATTCTGACAAATAATAGTTCTGGCACATTCCTATTTCTCTTTAAGATCTGTATGTAACAATGAAATGTTTGTTTTCTACTTTCTGCATCAACTGAAAATGTTGCTGCCTTTGCAACAAAATGTGCACAGTCAACTTCTCACAGCTAAATAGCGATTGTTCTCTGAATCAATAAAAATCTACAAAAAAACAATTAAAGCCTCCAGGTGATGGGACAGAGGAGTCTATACATAAACCATTAAACATGTCTCATTCTGTGCCGTTTTTCTTCTTGCCAATTTGTACATTTCAAAATGTAATAGTTACCATATCATACTACTTTTTTCAACAACAAGTTTCTGAATCTGAATTTAGTTAAGGAGCTTTAGACGATTTCGTGTGTCTTCAAATTTTGGTGGTGCATGGTTGTTAGACATGACCCAGAACATTTTATGTGGGAAACACTCTTGTACTGTCTGATATGAGTTGTAAATTTAGGTCTCTGCTGGGGCTGTAGACTACGAGCAAGAGCTTGTATAGCCGAGGGAGTGAGTTTTCCCCATGGATGTCACTACACGTCACTATTATAACCCCCAAGCTCCTAGTGTACCAAGTATTCAACGTGGGGTCAGGAATCAGGCAATTAAGAGTGCTGTGGATGTGGATGAGAGCCGACAACCGATGGGGGAGTGCAGAAGGAGTCAGGAAGGCCTGAACCTCTTCTCCCCCCTCAGGGAACTGACTGGTTTGCAATCCTCTCCCATCTACATGTACAGAGCAACTACTTAGTCACAGTGCTTATTCAAATCAAGCCAGTACACAGGCCTCCAATTGTGCTGGGACTTACTGTACAATGTTCAAACCTTGCTGTGAGCATAATTTTGATAGTTCACGACAAATTAATAGAATAAACAAGGTCCAAATGAGACCTTGTTGAATCATTTTTAGAGATTACAACAGATTGGTATTTTAGTCTCTAAATATAGTTTAATTAACTGTGGGTTGAAAAGAAAGAATTCTCTTTTTATTTTTTAAAGATAGTCACATAGCCTAATCAAAAGGGAATTGTAAACCCTTCATAAACCGTTCGGTTTTAAAGTGCCTCTCCCACTAACATCGGTGTAAATACTGCTGAGAACTGAACACAAGCCAGTCATCTGTGTTGCTTCCACCACACATAATGAGAGCACTTCATCATAATAAAAACCTTCCTCAGCGGGATGATAAATTGCCTCATCTTTTCTAATTCCATCTCCAGCTGATAAAGAAGCAGCTCTCCCTCAAACCCTGCAACAAGAGCGCAAAGCTCCATATTCACAGCTATGGGAACACAAGAGCATCAAGTTCTATTTTTGTCCGAAAGTGACTGCTCTTTATTTGCCAACATGCTCTGCTCTGTGAGTGCGGCTTGATGGACGAAAGAAAGGGTATGAGTTTTAGACTACTGACAGTGCAGTGCATCTGCTTTTTTTCTTTTGAAGGGTCTCCAAACACCTGCTGCTGCTGCGATGGATGGGAAAGCTAAATTTTGCTGATCAAACCCTGTTTTTATCAGAGTTGAAAGAGAGTTGGCTGTTCCTGCACTCCAACCTGAACCCCTCAAAAACTGCTCTAATGCATTAGGAGCCTGTGGACACTGATTTATTGGCATAACTTCAAAGACATCTCAAAGGAAGAAACACAAATAATGACAACTGACCTTTCAGAGACAAAGCATGCAAAAAAAAAAAGTAATTTCAAGAGTCAAAATGTATGTTGACTTACGACCAGAAAACCAGACATTCACCTTCATACATAAAGGATAACCTAGCATATATACAACACTGTTTTGCTGTTCGTCTGCAGATGCAAACTAACTGATTTCATTATTAACAGTACTATGTTGAGTGGCTGTTTGGCTGGTTAATGGTTAAACAGATAAAAGATGGAGAGAGCACTTTTGCTACAAAGATAATTTATCCAGAAGATGTGTGTGAACTCAGGGAATAAGCACAGGTGAATAGTCAAGCCAAGCCAAATTTATTTGTAATGCAATTTCAGCAACAAGGCAATTCAAGGTGCTCCACATAAGTGTGAGCATGTAGATATCAAATAGGAGGGATCCCAACACTGACCAGTGTGGTAGCTAACATGTGACTTCTGCCCATTCTGGTGAGAAATTACCTGTTGACACAAAGAAGTCCCTGTCTGTTTGGTAAGATTTGAACCAACCAAGCACTAGACCAGAGTCCAACCCAGATCTCCAGTCGCTAAGAAGCTGTTTTTGTTAATAAAATAAAACACACAACAACTGGAGATCTGGTACTTTTTACCCAGGACAATGAAAAAAAAAATAGATTTATGGTAAGGAAAAGCATGTTTGATGGAAGAGGAAAAAACAAAGTTCAATCCATGGCTAAGACAACAATGAGCAGAGCGTCAGCTGGCAAAACCCTGTGTTTGCGTGAATTGTTTGTGGGAAATATGTTTTATCAAGTCAGAAAATGTTTTTGTTTTTCTTACTGCAACATTTTCTTTTTATGCATTTGACTTATGTGTCTATTAGTGTCTACATATGATAGACAGTGTCCTCAGAACAACATTTTGGCAACTACATTACTGTTTCTTTTTTTAGTCATAAAAGATCAGAACATTATTAAGAGGTAACACAACGGTTTTGCTAGGTAACGCAGAAGTATTGTGAGGGAATGCAAAAGAAAAAAAAAATCCTCCATGTCTCCGATAGAGGGCTCCTTAGATTCTTGTAGATCATGATAGTTATATTTCCGTTTAGAATTAACGCAATTTAAAATGAATAGTTATTTTAAAAAGAACGATGTGTGCTCTTTAATTTTGCATGTTCCTAAGCAGTCACTGTAGGACATGGTGAGAAGTTTGCAACAAGCTTTTTTCACAGTTTCCTTTTTGGAGCTTCTGTTAATTTATTTATGTCAGACGTTAGTGCCAAGTGTTTCTGAGTTGTATATCAAGATTTGTACAAATATATAACACATTTGTATAAATAATATTTACATAGGATATATTTTTCTTCTGTACTCTTTCTGTGATTATTGTTTTTTTGGTCCTACAACCATTTCAGTTGATTTATGGATGTGCTTGTCATTGTCTCCATTTTTTCCTCCAATTTTTCAGAGCTGCCAGAATCAATTATCTTGATGCAAAAATGATGAAAATCACTAAATCTCATCATAATTGAGCTGTAGAGTCTCAGGTGTATTATTTCCCTGTTTTGTCGGCAATCTCCCCAACACAAGCTGTTAAAAAGATGGAAATTTGTTGAAGCCCTCATTTAAGCTCCCATGTCACCGTTGGTGAGACAGCTGATGGCTGTTTGTGCTGCTCTGAAGAGAAAAAGGGTTTCAAGAGGTCCAACGTTTCCAACATCCAGGGCAGGATTCTTCAGGCTCCGATAAGGCTCTTTTATTTGTCACTCATGAGATACAGGTTCTGCCTTGTGGTCAGAGCTTATCTGTTTCCAGACAAGATGTAAGGATTATCTGTTAGTCCAAAATATGTAAAAAAAAAAAAATAAAAAAAAAAAACTAATAAATAAATAAAATCCATCCAGTTTGTGCTTTCATTAGCTGTAAAATAGCTGATAGGACTACGGGTCATTTTTACGTCTCTTCATTTTCAGTTGTGTTTGAGCTTGTACGGAAATCATCGTTTTAAAAAGTGTGACTGGCAGAAAGCAAACACAATCTAAAGAAAAAGACTGTAGGAAGTTGCCAAACAGTCATGACACCAAGCAAGAATTGAGAAATCATCAATGCAAAACATAACGGCCACTTAAAACATCCATCCATCGTCTAACCTGGCTTATTCTGGCAGGGTTGAGGAGCGGCTTGTACTTATCTTAGTATTTTTACAACAGTATGCCACTGGAGCCTAAAAAGTCACTACAAGCTAAAACTAACATACTGTGATTAAAAAGGAAGTCTAAATACTGAAATGGAGCCAGTTATTCTCTTGGCTCAGATAAAAAAAAAAATGCAGACTTGCAGCAGTAATGTTTAGAGAGAGCAGTTATTGGCTCAATTATTAACACAATCTAAAGATGCCAGCAGGTACTTTATATTGGCAGAGGATATGGCGAACACAAATCCCACTGCAAAACAACATAGTCACCTGATAAAGTTGATGACCAACACTTGCCATCACCTTGTTGATTTGGCCATAGCATGAAATGTACCCTTGGCGCTTCTCTTGAATCCCAACAATTGCTACAGTTTTTGGTGAGTAATGAGAGATCGCCCTTCAACTGCTGACTTATATGACGCTGATCGGCTTTTCTTTCTTTGGCACTCGTAAGAGCTTTCACACCATTCTTTATTGTTTTATCAATGGAGCCACCCATCCAGTGCTTTCATTGCATATCCATTAAAAAGCTCTTTTTTCAGAAAAACACTATTTTCTGTTGAAATCAACTGGCTGTCCCACTCTGAATTTACATATGCAGTATAATTATTCATATTTAACTGTCATACAGTATTAGAAAGCTGTTGCTCCAAAGGCAGGTTTTGTGCCAAAAGCATGAAATTTATAACTACTGAGCTGTTTTGAAAAATAATGGAAAGTCAGGTTGTGATTTATTTATGCATCATTCTTTTCAAGATTTCTATGTTTTCTAGCTTTAAATTTTGATTAAGTTTTCCCTTTAATGCTGAATCTCTGAATCGATAAAAGAGAACGTATCCTTTTTTTGCTTGAGGGATGAATAAAAAAATTCAGCACAGAGGGGAAACTCTGGAACCTTGTTTTGGAATTCATAAAACCTCATTGGGATTCATGCTCATTTACATCTCTAACAGTGGGGATAACAAAAAAGAAACCTGCAATGCAGCAGTGCATGAAATCCTTTTTTTGCATGCTAAGTGCATGTCTTTTACACGCTTCATGCTTTCCTGTTTCTGTTAATGAGGAACAT
This sequence comes from Girardinus metallicus, assembly GCA_903067095.1. NCBI lineage: Eukaryota > Metazoa > Chordata > Actinopteri > Cyprinodontiformes > Poeciliidae > Girardinus > Girardinus metallicus. The sequence goes on from CAEGAE010009584.1 coordinate 66,108, forward strand.
GTGTCCGTGTAAAATTTGCAATGCTCATCTGTTTCAGAAAATTACTTATTCTTCCAAATAGATGTAAACCGTCTCCTGCGAATCAAGTTCTTATGAAAACAACTGAGATTCATGAAAAAATAAAAACATGCACTGAAAAAGTATGCATTTCTTTTTACTTTCTATTGACTGTAATCTTTCAGTGTAAAAGCCTATTTAAATATTAATTTGCAATAAACAATATATATTCCATGGCTTCTTTAAGAGCTGCCAGTGTTTTCCAGGTCACTCTGGCTCCCTGCAGCTTTTTGTCACCAGACAACAGAGAGAAAAATGTCGTAGATTGGAGTGAGTGCCTCACTCTGTCTTTGTGCTTTAAAAGTGTGCTCCAAAGGAGTGATGTCGTTACAAAGAACAGTTTCTATATATGTATTTTTTACTATATTTTACCTATTATTATATCATTTTTAATTCATTCATTTATTTATCATCTGTTGTGTTTCATTAAGTTCTTGAAGGTATCTGTCTTTACATATTTCTTGTACAGGTAGTGTGTGTGCGTGCGTGGGGGTATGTGTGTGTGTGTGTTAAAGCAGTGTATCTGGGTCACTTTATAACCTCCATTGCCGCTATCCCTGTCTTTCCTTTAGTACTGGCCTGCAGGTTGATTTCCTAGCCGCCTTTTATCTAAACCCTGATCAGGTGTCATTTTTGTCTGTGACTCCGTGGTCGCAGTGCCCTCCAGAGGAGTAATAGTTCAACTGCAGTGTCACGAATCCTTCAAGACAGTAAGAACACCTGTGAAAAGAATGGCATGAATTAGTCCCTCCAGCAAGTTGAGCTGATGCAGATGAACTCTTTCTGTAAATTTTTTAGGATTAAATATTTGATGACAATTTTATATCTTCATAGATGGGAAATGTTTGTTACTACACAAAGTATTAAATTTTTATTTTATTTTGTATTTATTTTGCTTTTTAGGGCATTGTTCCAACAGTGCCTTTTTTTTTTTTACCATGAAGTCCAGATTTGTGGACTGCAAGACTGATTGTTGTCTTGTTGACATATTATTTACCTGAATCTCTGCAACTTCTCTAGAGTTATGGTGGGTTTCCTGGCTGTTTCTCTGAATAATGTTTTCCTTGCCTGGCCTATTAGTTTACTTACAATGAATATTTTTATCTTTTTATCTTTGCACTTGTACCATAGTCTTGTCATTGAACATTGCTCTATTAGATGGTTAGAGCTTGGAATCTTGTCTGTAATCTAAGTCTGCTGATGTTTGTGCACTAATATTCTTTAGCTATGTCATACTGAGGTTAAATTATTCACAGATGGACTCTATTTACTAATTAGGTAGCTACGGAAGGTAATTGGTTGTAGTGGCTTTACATGTGTCAGAATAAAAGAGATTGGAGACAAGTGTCTAACATATTTTTTCCTAATTAGATTTGCAAAAACCTTTTAAAATCATCCATCCGTCTTCTTCCAATGCACATTTATGTACTACTTTGACTTGGGTCTTTCACGTAGAGTTCTATGAAGTCCAAAAAACAAAAATCCTTGTAGTTCTAACATAAACTATGTAAAATATATTTTGCAAGGCAATATAAGAACCAAAAAAAAAACATCACAATGATTGCAGTTATTCATGTTAAAACTGCTCTGATGTTTAAATGCATGAAGCAATTATCTGTATTCTGGAATTGCTGTCTTATAATTACAGCGATTGTGAACAATTTAAGTAATTTCAAGCACTGAGCAACAAGCTTGGTTCAAAGGGGAGCTTTCAATCTGAACAGCTGGGGAGCAGCTCACACTGTTTAAAATGCTTTAAGTGTACAAAATGGAAAGGAGCTGCTAATGTTCGAGACATGAAGGCTTTCACTAAAGATCATGAAATGTGTCTAAAGGTCGTGTAAATCTATTGCAAAGTCTTTAAAACTCTTACTACGCCCCCATTTTGGGATGGTAAAAAGAAACTAAGATAGATCTGTGGAAAAAGACAAGCATTTTAGAGAGAAATGCGTTATGCAGTCTGAGGGAACTGAATTGTAGGCAGAGGACTTTTAGCAGGGCAATTAACTAGAGCATCCATTCCAAATCACAAATGAATTGGCTTAAATATACTCAGAATTTCAAAAGCGCTGAAATTTAGAACTGGGGAAAAGAATCCTGTGCAAAATAAAAAGAAACTGAACATATTAAAACAGGAGAGGCAAAAACTAAATGATGGCTCTGTTTCTATATCACAATAATAACACTATATGTGTGTTTTGTTTCACTGTGTGACAGACATTATTATTGTTAAAATATTTCTTAGAGTTTGCCTTCTCTCTGTGAGGTTGTGTTTCACCATTAGGAATTACTACTAGAACCAGTAAAGCATGTAATTAAAATATTCATATTATACAGTAGTTTGACAATAGGGGGAGCCAGTGCTACTTACTGAAGACAATGTGTGTCTAGCAGCTGTTTAGTTTGGAAGAGGAAGTGGTAGATGAATACAGTTGAAACATATTTACATACGCTATATGAAATGACACATTCTCTGTCTGACATTAAATCAAACTGAATTTTTTCTCGTTTAGATTTGTTACAATTGCCAAAATTATTTCTATTTTCTAATTTCCAGTATTATAAGAGACTTCTTTTTATTATTTTCTTCAAATTCAGAAATGTACGTACATTAGGACTACCAATAGGATTACCAATCTTTTTGCTACATAACATTGCCTCAAAATGTTACCAACAAACTAAATGAAACTCTTAATATGCAGCATTAAAATACCATTATAAATGCTAAATGTCCTGCTATATTCAACGACTCACGCATACATGTACACATTCACACAATATGAGAGAGAACTCCAAATAAGTATAATTTCTTAAAGAATCCAAGTTTGATGTAGGTGCAGTAAGGACTGCATTGAATAGCTGTTCCAATTGTTCAACAAGGAATTGATTTGTCTTGAGAAAAGATTAGCTCTGTAATGGGATTGGAAATGCCAATAACAAATCTATTAATGCTCTGGCAAAGAAAGAGTCTGTGCCACTGCTGTACACAAATTGAGTCAGGCACATACTCACACAGGCCTTATTGTTTCATTTTAATCAAATCATCCCAAATCATTCACACTTAAATGCACCTAACAGCAGCCTGGGCCAATTAGCTTCCACTACAAAGTAATCGATAACCTCTTCTCAATCACAACACAGTGTGCTGTTTCATGTTCAGCTGCAGAAATAGTAAATATGTAAGATATTAAAGAAAACACTGTATAACTCGAGATTTGTTAATACTGTTTAGTGTTATGTACCCATTGAACTCACTGTTTGTTTCATAAAATTGCTTTGCTTTAATAAATACTTGTGGGATTAGCTCTAGTGTCAATTTAGGTTGTGAAAATGTTGTGTAAATGCTTTTGTTTTTGTTTTGTTACAAAGCCTTTCCTGCAGTAAGATTACTCCAGTCCTAGCATACAGATTCTAAGATGTAATTCTGTTTTCTTTCCATCCCAGAAGTGTCTCTAAATCCAAGCACCAGTTAAAGATTGCTTGATCTGGCAGTCAGGATCTTCCCTCTTTCAGCTTAAATAAACAAAAGACAAAAAAAGCTCGTAGTGCTCTTTGGAGCGATCCAGAACATTCCAGTGTGTGTTGAAGAAAAAACACCTTCCACTCCAGATCTGCTTCTTTCTGCCTCAAACTAAAAAGAGTGTGCAGATGCAGCCGCCTCAGAGCATTTTCTTCTTCTTTTTTTTTTATTTTTTAGTCAACGTTCTTGATCATTTGCAATTATCCCAGATACAGTATGTTACAAAGATGGAGTTGTCATGTGGTATTTTGGAGGGTGCACTTGTTTGATCCTCCTCCATGTTTGCAGATAAAAGTCTATGAATCACTGACTGGAATCTCTTAATGATCTCAACCGCTCCAATCTTTCCTCCTCCCTGGTTTATTTGTGAATGCCATCACATGCGCTCCTTTCATTAAGTCTTCAGCATGAAGAAAGCTTGAAGAAAATTGATGGCTTTGAAGTAAATGCAAGAGATACAGGTGGCAGGTGCAATGCTAGAATTTGACTCAGGCAGAGACATGTTTGCCTTTTGCACTGTACAATTCATAGACGTCATGTTTATGACTTTCATCCACCCTGTTCTGTCCACTGAGGCCATTTAGTATAAATGTTTGTTCTTCATTCGTTACCTCCTTTCCAGTTTTCCCAGACAATTCCCATTTACATATCCAAATGCAGGCCATGTGTGAAGGGAGTGGTGGATATGGTTGCACAGTTTGAGTTTCATTGGAGCTCCCTGTCCTATTTTGGCACAAGAGGGGATTCTTGTACGAGTGTGTGGTACAGTGTAAGTGGTGAATTATTCAGAACAGCTTCCTTTAGCTCTTATTAAGTGGATTTTGTACACACATATGCAAAAGGCTTAGCTGACACACTAGTGTGTATTTAAATTACCTTAAGTTTGCAGGATTGGGAAATGCCCCTATAGATTAATATTCTGCAGACCTCTCCCTGCTTACCTCTCCTCCTCTTATCATGTACTATGGCTTCCTTGGGATCCAACAAACATGAGATTGTGGTAAGTTACAGATGCACTCTCTCAGATGAACAGCTGGCCTTATCAGCTGCCTGACAGCTTGGAGTTTGAGAAAAATTGATCCGAAGGTCTAAATTGCCACTTGAGGCTCCAACACCAATCTCTTCCTGATTCAAAGTCAGAACAAGAGTTAAGAAGCAGTTAGAAATTTATGGAAAAGCCTCTTTTCAACAAGTCGGGAAAGTGAACAAAATTGGTTTTGGTAAAGTGATGGTCAGGAACAATGAAGACATGGTAGAACAAGAAAACCAGTTTGGGGCTTCAGTTGTAGCCACTAATCAACAAGTTCATTAATCATGTTCAGGCACAACAGGAGTGAGTCTTTAGGTTAAACTAATACAAATGAGTTTAACCTACATGTACACGGACAGCTATGTACTGCCTGTACACAGCTCGGTATATAGATGAGAACAAAGATTAAATATATTTGTCAAAATCATGAACAGTACAAAGAAAGGATTTATAATGAAAAGAATGCTCATATGTAGCTTTGTGATTTGTTATAAGCTGAGTGAGCCATCTGATTTTCAAAGGATTTAATGAATAAATAAAGACCATGCATAAAAAGTGTTCTCCTATGTTTATCTTGCATATTTTCCCCAAAAACATTGACAATTTGTGCAAATTGTTTTCTTGTTTACCTTTATCAGAGGTGGTGAAGATAAAACATTTCTGAGGATTGGTGTTTACAACCAAAATTGTAGACACCAATTCTATGTTTAAACACCAGGATTGCTGACACCAAAATTTCGATTGGTGTTTACAAAATTTTGTAAACACCAATCAAAATTTTGACTGATAACGTACTTTGCAAAGATATTCAAATCTTTTGAACTTGTTCTGCTGTATATTTCCCTGGTGGCACAGAAGATGTAGTGGAGAAAAAAACAACTTTACAATTAAAAAATGTGGGGCATCAATAATCTAGGCTTTTTAAAATCAAACATTCTATCTGGGGATATGCACTGTTCAAAGAAAAAAAAAAAGATTTCAGAAGAGCACTTTTTTGTTCAGTAGAAAATGGTAAATGGACAGAACTTATATAGCGCTTTATCCGATCATTTTTGACCACTCAAAGCGCTTTACACTAGTGTCATTCACCCATTCGCACTCACAAACATACACCGATACGCAGACCGGTAGGCAATTTGGGGTTAAGTGCCTTGCCCAATGGCACATCGACATGGGGCTGGAGGAAGCTGGAATTGAACCTACAACCTTCCGATCACAAGACAACTACTCTTCCCACAGAGCCACAGCCACAGGGAAAGGTTGTCTAGCACCTCCTAGTTTCTACCTGTGCACATCTCTTTAAACCTTACAGGCACATTTTCTTCCACAGCTCACGCCCACACATTGACTAGAAATGATAAAAACTAAAATTTTGAGTCCCAACTGATTTACATCAGCTACCCAATGTGATGTAGTCCCATCCTAGAGTAGCGCCCAAGGTGGTGAGCCATATATAGGCAATACTATATGAATTACCTGCTGTTCATTGGAAAACCAGCACATAACCCTCCCGTCCCCGATGTCTCGGTCCCATTTCTGTCACTAACGGTCCATTTATAGAGCTGTAGTTCTTTTTTTTACGCCCCCGAACCGGGTCAGCGTCTCTTGCTTCTGGGCTGCATGCGGAGTTTCCTTTTTCCACTTGGAGACCGCGGCGGGAGGAGGAGGAGGAGGACGATCTGGGAGGACCACCGGGCTCCAACATGACGGGTGATGTGTGGACGGACGGACGTGGTTGTAAAACTAATTAGTTCGTGACGTGGGCGAATTGCAGCAAACGGCCAACTATACGTGAAGGAGATTGCAGCCAGGACGCACCGAGTGAGGCAGATTTGGGGCGGGAAGGAGGGAGAAGGTGGGGGGGGGGGGATCTTAAGCAGTGGAGTCGGATGGATACGAGGGGACAGAGAGCAGGGGGCCGAGTGTGAGGGGTCCCATCAAGAGGACTGGAGTCTGCACCGAACCAGCTTCAGGGATGTAGTCGAAGCGGTCTGGAGCTCAGCCCATCCGAGCTCATCATCATGAAGAAACACTCCGCCAGGGTTGCCCCGCTGTCCGCCTGCAACAGTCCGGTGCTCACCCTCACCAAAGTGGAAGGTAGGGAGAGTCTTTGCCCATTCAGAGCGCGTCCGCACAGCGGAACTCCGCTTTATCTCACAAAACCGCTACTAACAGGCAGAAACGGGGTTAAAAAAGGGCTTATCATTAAACGTAAAAAAAAAAAAAGACAACAGAAAAATCAGACTGCGACTAAGATATAAAGGCTTTAAATCAACTTTGCACTCTTACAGCATTTGGACGTCTGAACATTTTTAAAACGATCCCCTTTGATTTCTGTTCAATATGATCAATAGGCCTTGAAATTAGTCCATGTCACAAGCTGTTTTTCCAGACGCTTGTGTTGGTGTGATGTGCTAAAAACCTTGCACGTCCTCAGGGAGCGTTTTAAGTTGTTATTGCAGCAGGGATTCCCTCTCATTCTCCCCACCCTTGATCCATCACTGGCTGCAAGTGTAACGAGAATACAGAAGAATATAATGACACAGCAGCTGGAATGCGAGCATATAGATCCTAAATGCCTCATTTTCATGAAATTTACTGAAAAGAGGTTCAATCCAACAGTGTTTTGATGCTGTGATTTGCTGGGATCAGAGAGGCGTACTTCACTTATACATCATCTTATTTTCTCTACTGACTCATGCTTGTGCAATGATGCAGCCTTTTAAAATTTTCAGCTCAGGGTTTTTGCCTGAGCTGAAAGCAAAAAAAAAAAAAAAAGTTGAGTGGCTGCTGATTTCACAGTGCGGTTAACTGAGGTGTTCTGGGTCATGTTTTATTAAACATATCCAGATTAATATGGTGCAAATTGTACTATTATTTATTTAGAAAAATAAGGGCAAAATAAATTAAGCACAAAGAAATACAGAGAAATTAATTATAAATTCTGAAGGATTTGCTCTGAAAGGTTGTTGCTTTGGGAATGACCTTTAATCAAAAACATTCCTGGAGTGTTGTTTTGATTCCATCATGCATGTTAGAGGAATCCCTGAGTATCCCATAGCAGCCATTAGGTGGTGTCTAAACATTTGCTCTTACAAAGCGCTGCCTATTTCCACAAAGCACCTCCTTGGAGCTGCGGTCTCTGGCCGAGCTTCCGCCTCAGTTTGGTAATCCTGCCTCATCTGATTAACTGGACTCTCACCCACATACATTTTAGAAGATATGCAGTATCTTGCTACAGGCATCAAATGGCCTGAGCGCCCTCAAGAAGTGCAAGTATTTTCTGTCCCTTCTTGTAAACTTGCTTTTCTTGTCTAAACTGATGTGCTCCATCACCTCCACCTCTTCTTCCAGGGTAAGAATAGGATTTTGCTTGCTCATACTGCTTCTAAAGTCTACAGCATCGTATTTTGTCTGGTTCACATTCCACATGAAGAGACCGTTCCCACATGAAATGACCCAAATGACCTTTATTAGTTTGGAATCTGTTTGACCACAAAAATATATCTTACGTTACTTTAAATAAATTCAGGCATTAAGAGTTAAAGTTCTGCCACGAGCCATGCAGAGAACAAAGCAAACAGAAGTGGAAGGAGATTCCAGTAAGATATGAATAAAAACCAACTTTTTGCCTACGTTTAATATACATGGGTAAGAAGCTGTGTGATAGAAAACTAACTGCACCGCGTCCGGATTACACCCTCCTTCACAGTGAAGCATGGTGGTGGCAGCATCATGCCAAGGATGCTTTACTTAAGCAGGGAAAGGTAAGTTAGTCAGTGTTAGATGCAAAGATGGGTGGACCTAAACACAGGAAAGTTCTGAAAAAACACCTGCTTAAATTATCTACAAAATACATATATGTTATACACAAACCATGTAGACACTACTGTGTATAATCTTTTTATGTCCCTATAATGCAAGCATTTGTCCTGTTTGCTGACTAATACACATCAGTTCTCACCTCTCTGTCTGCACTCACTGTGTTCGAGAGCTGCAGTGTTGGGGTCTAGATCCGGAAATGTCTGACTGCTTTATTCATAATAAATGAACAGCTGCAAGAATATGAATAAGGAATTCTCATGCAGTTTTAGATGCACACTGCAGAAAATTAACTAATAAAATGCCTGAGCTGTTTACACCATATTCCCTACTTCCAGTACCTTTGAGGAACCTGCAGAATAATCGCAACTGCTGAATTCTTAGCTTATTACTGCAAAATTTCATTTATTTTCAGAACAACTGAGATATGAGGCTATGGTTCGACAAGCTCCTTCGAACAGCGTTTCCAAAAGTAAACCGAAAGTGACCAAAAAGAGAGGAGAAAGAAACATTTGGGAACATTTATTTAGGGTGATACTGTATTGTATCACCCTAAATAAACCAGCAAGAGGAGATGTGAACATTCAGCAGCTGCTTTGAAGGAGACAGGAATCACAGGGGACCATAGCGGATCAACACTCAGCCTGTCAGAGTCTCTGTTGCTTATGTAACACCAGCTTTAAAAAAAAAAAAAAAACTCTCTGTTCTCCTCACTAACAACTTGCACCCAGCTGACAAAAAGTTCATGTTTTTGCAGTTTGGAGTGTACAGTGGACTCCTTTTTATTTCTTTCTTTTTTGTCTCCAGTTAGTATTCCCACAGCTTTGTATGAAATATGTTCCATCAGATTTGTGGACATGGAACCAAAGCCAGGGGTCTAATTGGCTGTTTTTCAAATTCAGACACAAAATTATAGCTTCCCCAATAATGTCAGTAATCCTCATAAGCTCCATGGGGCCAGTTACATTGTGTACTTTTAGGGAGGGTCTGAAACAGACACATCCATCCTGACACCAGTCTTGGTGGAAACTCATCTTGAAGACAGCAGCAAAACAATTCAGAGAGATCCATTCTGGGTGTATGCTGACATTTTCTCTCGCCCTGGGTTTGATTCAGTGACATTGTCTGAAATAGTTACTGCCTCCTCTGTGCGCTATGACAAATTCAATGGCCAGGGGGTGGGGTGGGGGGTGATTATTGATTTCTCTTTAAATGAAAGAGTGTCCTTGGGGAGTGTGTGTTGTTCCTGTGTTGCTAGAATGAGGGGTAAGAAGTTCATATCAGTCCCTTTAATCTCCATAACTTCATTATACAAGCTTTGAAAGAGAGCAGGCATCTAATAAAGGTGATTCAGCGTTCATGAGTCCCCGAGGATGATGGCCATATTTCACCAGCTGCTGTTCTGTCTCAAGGGTCTTGTGTGTTTTTAGCATGAATTGCTGTTTATAGTCGGACTGAAGCAAAGTCAAGCAAAAGATAGGGACAATCATAATTTCACTGCAGCAAACTTACCAATTTTTAAAATTATCTTGATTTATTGCATGACGGATATCGTTACTAGTTTAATTAACCTAAATTCTAAACTATGAAGATATTTTTGATCAACCCTAAAACATAAATGACATCATTATTCCTGCAAGTTTATTTGCGTGGAAGAGTGTTCCCAGGAAGTGCTAGCCTGTTTAAGGTTCTTCAAGAGAGGTTCAAAATTTTATTCAGGAACCCAAAACAAAACCTAAAGAAATGCAGACTTCACTTACCTTATGTAAGGTCAGTGTTCATAAATTATTAATAACAGAGAGACAAGGCAAAATATCATCCACTGTTGGACAAAAGACACAAATATCAATAAACATCTTGATGATCTTTCAGATATTTATTGAGAAAATATTCCATGTGCTAAAGAGGCAAAGTGGAACCTTCTGGAAAGTTTGTCCCTTTACATCTGATGTGAAACTAAGACAGCATCTCAGAAAAAGAACATCATACCTATAGCCTGTGTGTGACGGGGTTGCTTTGCTTCCTTAGGATCTTGAGGATCTGCTGAAACTGATGGAAGCATGAACTCTGGTCTCTACCAGAAAATGACCTTAAGTAGAAGGTTGCCTCTGTCAGACTGCCCCCAGGCAGCTGTGGCTACCTTGGCATGCTATCTAGTAGCATGCCATCATCAGCGTGTGAAGCTTTTGCATATGTTAATCAAATGTAGAATCAGTGCAGAGAATTGGAATAGGAGCAAGACATTTTATTTAATTTGTCATTTATTTGAAGTATATTGACAAAATTGCTTGTGATCAGCGTTGTATTCACTACTGCAGGTAAAATGTGAAACACTTATAACCGTCAAGCATAATCTCACTTCAAAAACATTCAAAAGTCCCTTTAACCCAAGTTGATTTTGTTTTTCTTGTGTTATCACTAGACTTTAGGTGGAAAGAAGAGTAAAATCATTCCTCGGTGAGCCACACACCAGCAGTGTTAGCCTATCCATTATTTTAACAAGGATGTTGTGGCCAATCTTTTAAATATTGATTTGTCTTGCAATGTACTGGGCCTTTTGCCAGTCTATTAAAGTTCAGGGCCTTCCACAGTAATTCACTCCTCTAAGGAACTGCAGGAGAGAGGACTGAATGGGCCAAAGCAGGTAATGTTGGCGTTTTGGGTTTTTTATGGAGGGCTAAATACAAATGGATTTTTATGCTATTTTTAGGTTGTTTCTTGTAATACAATGCAGAGACCCACTCAAACTTCAGCAAGTTCACCTTTCACACAAAAGTGAGTCTTCGAGGAGACACAGTTGTCGTCTACAGACCCAGCTGTTTATGTCAAAGCAGCAACAAACACAAAGTTTGCTGCTGCTCTAAGAGGAAGTTGCTACGCCGTCCTTCGAGGCTGAAGGAGAAAGTGATCCAGACTGAAGTCTAGGGGGATCAGTAACACTTGTCCCTCCCCTTGTCTGTCCTCTGGGGCCTTTGTCCCCGCAGCCCACGTGGTCAAGCCTATCAGCTGTTTGACGCAGCAGGGTGTGTTTTTAGCTCCTGTGATATGGAGTCAGACAGGCTTGTCAGAAGATCTTGCTTTGTTGTGTTGAACGGGCTCTTACTGACAGGATGGCCTGACCCAGCTGTCAGAGCCAAGTTTCACAGACCACTTCTGTCTGTCAGAGTCAGACATTGCAAAGACAGTGACTGATGTATGCCGGACTGTCTCTGCTGTGGTAAAACTACAACTCTTATGTGTAGTCTTAACCTAACAAACATTTTACAGCAATTCACATTTCAAACAAAGATTCACACTCAGACTCGTCTTTCACTCTGTGTTTGTCCTCACCCCCAGAAATGACAAACCTCATAGGTCAAGCGGGGACGGAAGGATTTTTGTTTTGTGTTATTGATTTATTGACTGATGCTGCGTGACAAAGATCAAGGAAAAATGGCCTGAGTGTCATTTAGAATAACTCTCCTGTAGGCTTAGCTGTAGATTAGAGGTTATGAAGTGGATATTTGTTGAGGTTTTGACCATTCAATATGTTATTTGAGTGCATAACCTCTTACTGGTCAAGCTTTGCAACTTAATATGCAGGTTATTTTTTACATTTTTACACCACTACTAGATGTGCGCTGAAAGTTATTTAATCATCTGGACTATAGACAATAAAGTTTCATCAAATGTTGGAAATATGGTTAAGTCATGAAAATTATTCAGACGGTACAGAGAACATGTATTCTCCTTGCACAAGGAAAATGATGTTAAAAATATCGAAGTTGGTGATAGCGCCTGGTAACAGAGTTGGCGAGGTTATCAGTAGCTACACCAGCTGGATGTGGCAAAAAGATGAAGCTATGTGGAGGTCAAAAACCCTCAACTGACTGGAATATATTTCAAAATCACAAGGAGTTGGCTCCAATTCACTCATGAGCCAAAAAGATTTTTGGATTTTGTTCTGTTTTAATCTGGGAAGAGTTTCCTTTTTAAATTACAACGAGCTTGACAATTTCCATTCTGATGATTAATGTTTTTTGAAAGGCAATTTTGCTTACAGAGACATAGTAATCCATTTGATTAGGTTTCATTTGTGTGTGATTTTTATTTTATTTAATGTTTTGGTTGTTGTTCTTTATTTTAGATATTTAAAATATCATCCAGTTCCAGTGTGAACTCTTCTTTATAAAATTAAAGTTTACTGGTGTTTGAGAAAGCAAATTTCCATTTGTATGCCATTATCAATATAATACTGGAAGATGGTTTAAAATGACAATATTATTGTTTTTCGCAATAATTACCGTGACAGGCCTAATCTTGGTACAACGTAAGTAATTGAGAAAAATGTTTACATTTAGAGTTTTCAATGTATTGATTTCAGTGACATAAGCTAAGTACATAGCTATGGCAGGACCTCGTGTATTTAATTAGAAGAGTGGCGGTCAGTTCCCCAGGTCAGTTCATATTCATCACCAAGCCGAGCCAGTAGCAAGACAAGGAGAAGTGTTCTTCTGAAGTGTGTACGGGTGATTGATCTGTTTACACTCATAAATCAGTGAGGCAAAACGCTGCTATGGAGTTGTGACCTAGCAGCCAGCCAGATAAAACTCCCTCATAGATCTATTTTTCCCACTCACCCAAATGTTCAGAAATGTTGCAAGGGCCACCCTGTCTAACCAACACAAGCCTGATGCTACCTACACACAACGCCGCTCAAATGGATCCATGTTCTTGCTTTAGGGGAAGCAGGGCACAACAGAGTGGTGAATGCCACGGGTTGCAACCGACTTCTCAGCCTGTCATAACCAAGTTGTGAGACGTGTGAGGTCGGACAGCCAGGCAGGGTTCTGCTGGCACGTTTGGGATTTGCAGCTATCAGCAGGAGAGATCTGCACTGCAGAGGCTGCAGGGGGAGGGAGGAGAACAGACATAGAAGTGAGGCTGGTTGGGAATCGGGGGGGAAAAATGGGCTTGAAGGATGGAGAAGAGCTTAGAAAATAGACTAGCTAATGGGAAAAATAATCTGAACATCTTTTGGTGTGCTCCCATGAACAAGTAAGTATGATAAAATAAAGCAAACTGATAAGTGAGGATGTAGGATAAATAAATATCTGCAACACATTTTGCTAAACTTTAGGGACCTGAACAGATGAAAGTTTACACAAGTGGAATTTTTTGTTAAGGGAGGAGAAAACGTCCAGCAGGGCTAAAATAACATTTTCATGTGCATAGTAAATCTAGAGAAGTTCTGATTTATAGAAACAGCTGAGAATAGACACCTGAAGAGAAGGAAAAACCATACAGAGCTGTCAGAGCAGGTCTTACTTTCAAGCCAAACACACTTGAACTGTCTCCAGGGATTCCACAGCTTCCTGTTATGATTGATTTAAGTGCATTTGGACATAAAATGGTTCAGATACATGAAGCTGTTGAGTTAAAAATCTCTGTTAATACAGCAATAAAATGCTTTAACCACATTTAGATCTGCTGGATATTCCCAAATGCTTATTTATGAGCTAAAACAATTTGTTCCCACTAGTATTGCATACATACAGTATCCTTGGTGTCACCTTGACAGGAAATTTGTTTATACACTGATGAGTTTAAAAGATCACAGTTAACCATTTACATAATTTCTCAAGCATTTTATTTTCAATTAATTGTTTCAAATGGCATTACCGGCAAAGCCTCCTGTTTTTTTTTTTTTTTTTGTTCTGCTAGTCCAGTCATCCAGCTCTATCACACTAATTAGTTCCTCCTTACTCCATATTGTTCATCAACAGCACTCACAGTTGGTATGACAGGATTAGTCACAGTTGGTGTCAGTGTGAAGTGCATCAGCTAGTGTTTCCGTGATATCAAATAGCAAAAGCATTGAGCAACAATGCTGAGTTTTATTACATTTCGCACATTGCAACAACAAATCAGTGTATTACATCTGCGTTTTTATAATTCTATAGAAAGAAGTGAATAAATTGTGAAATGACAGGAAAAGGAGAAAATGACTTTCAAACTGGTAAGCATCAAACTTACATATAAAGAAAGTTGGGCTTGGAATTTGACTGGGTTGTTCTAATTTGCATCCAACAAATAGTTTAGATTCCTTGATCTGAACCATTAATGATTGATGTCCTGCTGGACGGTAAAGGGAAGACCATCTGGATGTATTTAGCTCCATCAGTCTTCACATAAACCAACCATTCTGTAATAGAGAAAAAGATTTCTAAAGGAAGATACTGCCACCGTCATAGATCACCGTGACGATGGTGTGTTGAGGGTGATGTTTCTTTTCACACTGCATTTTACATGTTAACCTAAAATTGTGGTATAAATTTACCAAAAATATCTAAAAGCTCTATGGCAAACTTTAAATAGAACTTCGTACGGCTTTCTTTTGACAATGTCTTTTTTCTTGCCACTCTTTCTTAAAGACCAAATGTGTAAAGTGCACGACTAGTAGATATCCTGTGGACTTTTGGACTTTCTCATATTTGGTCTTTCTGAGAGACCAAATGTGTAAAGTGCATGACTAATAATGCACTTAGTCATGCACTTAGATCCACAAGAGCTGTGGATCTCTCCAGTCCTTCTAGCCTCTTGGTCATGTCTCTCTTTGTTTTGCAAGGCACTAACTATGTAATAACATCCGAGAAGTTAATCAGAGGAGCTCCAATAAAGCAATAACCCTCTTTTACATGTAAATACTCACTTATATTTTGTTTCCCTGTCAGGGAGGCTTGAACGTGTGGTTCAGGATGATCGATATTTTTTTCCTGCCATTTTTATTGCCATGTCACTGGGAAGGGCCTGCTCGGACCCTGAGCGAGCCTGGGGGCTGATTGGATTGGCTGAAGGTTGCATTTGAGAGATTAAGCCTTGGTGCATTATAGAGTGGTAGGCGGGAGCAGCAGGATGTGGGACGGGTTCCCAGGAAAGACAAAAACTGGGCAGCACAGACATGAGATGACCTTCAGAAGAAGACAAAGAGGCTTGGAGCTCAGAATAGAGAAACTTAACTCTCATCCTTTTGCACCAGACATGTATAGACATCCATATTTCTCTTTCTTCCTTTTTCAAGGTTTTACTGATTCATCATGTCACAACAAAAACAGACTGTGATTTAGAATTATGTGTTACTGGTAGCAAAATTGCTCTTGGTGCTTTCATTGCAGACACACTGATTGGATACAAAATCATTTTATTGTATTTTTACTTTTTTGTTCTGGCAGCAATGCACAAGCACATTTGAAATAAGCCTGCATACATTATATGAAGCCTGATGGTGGGCGTGGGGGAAGGGCAGAGAATTAGCATTAGAGTTTATAGAGGGAGTTAATTTGTGATGAGATCACCTGGCAAGGTCAGCTGTTCTCAGGAGAATGAGCTGCTTCATTGGGCTCATGGATGACAACTTATGCAGCTCTGTGACGGAGGAGCCGTCACGAGCCGGGACTTAATTATAGAGTCCGTGTCAGCATGCGAGCTCGCCCGCACACGCAAACACACACAATCGCTAACTTACTTCTTGTTGCAGCTTAAACTGACGCCGTTCGTCGCGGGTGCACGCGCGGGGTTCCTGCTTCGGTTAATACATCCATCGTAATCTGTTTTCAGCTTCAAACATTTTCCCGGTTTTGCTTTCAAGTAGGGTTGTTTCCGGATTGTGACGCCGGAGGGAGTCACGTGATGACGTAGTGATGTCATCAGAACGTGCAGAGTGTTTTCTATTAAATTGAGTATTGTATGTTAGATTACAAGTTTATTTTATTTTTTTTTCTATTATTATTATTATTTTATTTTGTATACTTTAAGAGTTTATTTGAGTTAGAAGTAATTGCTTAGTTGGGTCTTTTCGTGGGCGGAGCCTGTGGCTAAACTCCAGAGAAGTCACGCTGAAGGTACTGGACTCTTGCATTTAAGGTACTGCTGTTTGTCTGTTTTTAAACCTGCCTTGGACGTCCTTGTACATGTTCTGCACCTCTATGATTTGTCCACCTGAAGAAAAGCTTAATAAAATTCACTAAAGTGAATACCTTTGAAAAAAGAGCAGACCCTCAGCATCACAGATCCTCTACCATACTTAACTGTGGTGATCATGTGCTTTGCAATGTATTCATCCTTTGCTTCATATCCACCTGGAGTTTGTTTTGAATCTGACCAAAGCAAGGGTAATATAAAGTTAGATTAATCATTTTCAATTGACTTATCTTCAGAATAATATAAATAATCAGCTACTATAACAATTATCTACAGCCAGACATCTTAGTTGCATCTAGAAATCTAAAAATATGCTGTTTTTATGACAGTCGCGCACAAAAACAAAGCATTTTTTTTCATTGTTCTTTTCCGAATAACTTCTTTACATAGAGAGGTTTTAATGGTTGCTATGCAGATTTTGCACATCCAAAATGTACTTGATTTATAGCATTAAAACAACATAGCATGTTAAAAACAATACAGGACACTTTTTCTCACAGAATAAACGTATAGCTTTAAATAAGCTACTTGTTTTTAAGTATGAAGTTAGGCCATCACAACAACAGATGCATTTGCTTTGATGCTTTTTATTGATGTTTTGCAGTGGTTTTAGTATGTGGCATGATGTGGCAGCTGCCTCCAACTGGATAACCAGCTAAAAGCAAAGGTTTAGTTGAATGTCCTGTTCTTTCTTCACAAAATACCATTTTTTACAGCATTGCACTCATGTAAGTTAGAATCATTCTTATCTCCCTGAAGTTTAAGTGTGTTCAGTATTTCAGTGAGGTGCATAGAGCAGAGATGAATGAGCTAATTTGTCTCCTGCGGCTCCTCATCATATTTTAAATCCTATTCGGGGACATACTCCCCTTTATCTTTTTGGAAGGAAGCCATAGAAGATAAACTGATCTTATTATAAAGCTACATTGAAACAACCCATTGCTGTTGGGTTGCCGTGTGCTGTTTACTTCTCTGTTGCTGTTACTGGAGACATATGGTTGACTGATAGTCACAAGACAGACATGAATGTATTAAAATTCATTTTTGATGTGGATAATGTGACACAATTGTGAAGAAAAAAAAAGCAAGAGCGTGTTCATAGGGGCTTCTCTGCTGTGCAACTCCTGGCCCCACGCCAAGTGACTTTTTTTGCTGAGATGTACCAAAACCTAGATGTTCTCCATGAAGCCCTATCCTATAACTTACCATGTGCTGTAGAGCAGTCGGTCCTTCGTTACAGTTTAGGGTGTTTGGAGACATCGTTGTGTGTCCAACTTCAGGTTGATGTCGCTTGGACAGTCAGACATGGGCAGTGGGTTTGAACATTCCTCATTGAAGATTATTTCATATCGTATGATGGCAGATTTTAAATCCCATTATAGACTCATAAGGTACTACTATCCTCCAGGACCTCAGAGGATAGTAGTACTCTTTTGACCACAGCGTGGTGCTCTTTTTCAGTAGTCAGGACTTGCATCTTTATTTTTTGTTAATATTTTAGGAAGACATACAGGCTGTCTCTGGGGTCCATAATTTTCTTTACATAACTGGTTTTATTTTATACTTTGTTTACTTTCTTTTCTTTACAAATAATATTCTTCAACTACAGCTGGACTGCTTAAAAGAGGTGCGCAGTTGCAGATCTGTAAACTATTTTAAAGGATAAATGCAACAAAATGATCTAGGTAAGCAGATCTAAAGCAGCAGAGTGTGTGTGTTGGATGATAGACACCAGGATTTATTGAAGCCATGGAGGCTGTTATGTTTTTTTTTTGACAGGGAAAATGGAAAAGTTAAAAGGTGCTGTGTGTGCATGTGTCATTGTGGGCTTGTACAAATGCACATGCACCCCCGCCTCTACCGTATATAGGAGAGGAGGTTTTGGATTAGATATCAGATCTGTCCTCTTTTGTCCTCTGTTTGGCTGATGCCTGACAGGCTTGATTATCATATTTTTAACTCAGACGTTTGATTACTTTCAAGTTCATATAAACCACGGAAGTAGCTATTCTTATCTGGTAAGACGTAATAGTAAGTGGTGCAGGACAAACATGATTAGCACCTCTTCTTCTAGTCTGACTGCAAGAATAATTGTCACTATGACCATTTATATTAAGTTCCTTTTTAAAACTCATATTTTCATGTTTTGCCAAGTTTTACCTACAAACTATAAAGCCTTTTATTGTGATTTTTATGAGATATACCAACAAAAGGTACTTCGTAATTGTTCAGTACAAGGAAAGTGATGAATTGTTTTTATTTTTATTTTGCTGAGAAACATCTGGAAGCTGTGCAATGCATGTGTATTCATTGACGTTACACTGTGATACCCTAAATAAAATCTGGGCAACAAAATGCTTGCCATCAACCCCTTTATAGTAAATAGAATCCTGTATGTAATTTAATCTCATTTTATATATAGCTGTTCATGTGGTCAGATGGGGACAAAATTGAGCTTTTTGGCACACATTCAAAATGTGTTAGAAAATGTGCATCTCACCCTGAACACACCATTCTCGCGGTAAAACATAGTCTTGGCAGTATTATGCTGTGGGTGTACTTGTCTTCAGCAGGGAAATGAAGCTGGTTTGAACTAATGGATGGATGAAGCTAAATGCAGTGAAATCCTGGAATGTAGGTTCCAGAAGACTTTAGAATGCGGCTGATCGTCTCTTTCCAGCTGGAGAAACTTGAAAAAGAAACTTCAACTGCAATTGCAACTAAAGACTTTTGGAGATCATGTGTCATTCTCCTTCCACATCCCAATCGTGTACTATTTTGTGTTGGTCTAAGGCATAAAAGTAATTGAAGATGGGGTTTGCAACATTACAAATTGTTAAAATTGTCAACAATTGTTTAACTTCTTCCTTCTTATGTTTGTCCGTCCACAGGAGAAGACCGGACCAGAGAGAATGTGGTGGGCTCCACAGATGCACAGTCGGCCAGTGCAGCTGGCGGAGAGTCTGGCACCAGCAGGCGGAGGCTACACTGTTGCGTCAGAGTAACAGCCATGCAGGTGCGGAAGGCCCTGTGGGGGGTCGCCATGGTGATGTGCGTGTGCTCGTCCTGGGCGGGTTCCACCCAGCTGGCCAAGCTGACCTTTAAGCAGTTTGATGCCCCCTTCACGCTCACCTGGTTCGCCACCACCTGGAACTGCCTCTTCTTCCCAGTCTACTACGTCGGCCATTTGTGCAAGAGTCCTGAGAGGCAGACGCCCAGGCAGAGATTGAGGTTGGAAGAAATAATCGAGTAAACATAATATCCAAATTTAAAAACTTGTGTGCCAATTTCCGCTTCCCTGAAGCAAAGTGTGAACCCCTACAGCAGGGGTTCCCAAACATTTCCATCCCACTGCCCCAGGCTTCACTTCATAGCTGAGATGACTACAGAGGTTTTATGATTTAACTTAAATATTTTACAGGTTGCATCCTATTACATCACCACACTGAAAGACACGTATTATTTTCCAGATGTTTGTAGAAGCAGTCTGTATACGTAGGTGATGGATAATTTTGTACATTTGTGGTCATGGAGGTGATCACATTGTTTGAATTCACTGAGTTTTCAATGGCTGACCCAGTGCTTTCTGGTAAAACTTTGTATTTTAGCTAACTAACAAGCATTCTGTTTCTGTACAAGAAGTAGCTCAGCTCTACTGTATATAAACCAGCTTCTTTATCATATTATAGACCAACTGGCAATATAATCTGTCATCTCCATATTCCCAGTTGGGTGACTTTCGAGATCAAGATGCTTGTTGAAAGAGGCATTAGCTCTGTACGTCCGACACAGCTTCATGATGTAAATCTTCCTTCTGGGGATGTAACCTCTCAACTGGAGCTGATCTGCTCTGACTGTGAAATGTTTTATCTGCTTAGTTTTCTTCTCGGACCATTAACAGAAACATGGGAAGTTATTACAACAAACACAGTTTAAAGCTAGGTAAATAGTAATAATAATAAAAAAAAACTATCTAATCTTTAAATCCAAATTTTGATTAATTAAAATTGTACTTAAACTTTTAATTTGAGATCTCACTCTGCATTGCTTTTAGAAACTACACCTAAAATCCGATCACTTACTACAAAGAAATGTTTTAATTAGTTTTGTGCATGTGTTTATCAAGATATAATTGCACAACGTAAGTTGATCAGCTTGAAAAAGATTAAATTAGGTGTGTACAGGTACCGGAGAGCAATTAGCAAATACGCAGCTAAGCGCTTCGCTGTAATACCTGCTGTGGTATAATATCTGCCCCTGTTTTGTCTTTCATCAAGAGCCAATTAGCAATCTTTTAAAATGTTGATTGAAGCAGCCATTTCTGTTTGCAATCCGCTTACAGAGTTCAAAAATTCGCAAAGAAATTGAAAGTGCAGAAGGCACATTAGGTTGAAAGGACGGGGACAATAACAAAAGATGGATTGCAGGAAGCTTAGAGGCCGCAGGTGTTTTGAGACTCCACTATTTCTTTTATTATTCCCATGTTCTGACTCTACTTCATCTTCTCTGATTTTATCCTTTTATACACAGCGCTTTGAGGAAAGTCCAAAAACGCTGAGCTTAATGTTGTCGTTAAAGGTTGTTTTAGATTTCTTTATGGAAATGTGCACAGTGCAATAACTTATTCCTGTGGCATTTCAAATAAATGAACACAATGGAATCGAGCCATTTCCACACAGGCTCCATGCATAAAAGGTAAAGCAATATTTTTCGTGTGTACAAAAATATGAATCCATATTAAATTCCTTTCCCTAAATCTTGATGTACCAGACATCATTTGATTTGCTGCTTAGTGTTTTTCTCTAAATTGGCAACGCAAACTTAGAGGCACAAGCCTTTTTTTTTTTTTTTTAATATACATTTTTACCAAAATAATTCTATGCCAGAAACAAGACTTTCCACAGGTATGGATATTTAGAGTCACCACAGAACAGCGTGCCGTCTTATAAAACAAACCATGCAGTTGAAGGATGGAGGGTAGACTTTGCTTCAACTACTCATGCCAATAATTTCCAGTCTGCCAGTTTTTATTGAAAGACTTTTCCAGCTTAAATCTCCCTTTATGAGCTGCAATTTTTTTTAAGTTGTTGCATCTGTGGTTAATATATTCATCCTATGACTGAGTAAGAAATAAACATATGGAGGATTCACTCATGTTGGTGTGAGATGCTAAGATGTTGGACCTTCACTTCTGCAGATGTTTTTATCAAAAACTAAACATGATGATGAAAGTCAGCTTTTTGTGGTAAGAAACTTCTTACTCTTATCAAAGTCATTTTCATTTGTTTTTAATAATCTGTAGCACATCCAGCCCAAGTTGTAGCTAAAACTAACATATGTTAACTCCTTAGACAATTATATCTGCGAACGTGAAAACAGAGGTGACTCCAATGAACTGGTTGGAGCCTCAAACTCTTTGTAATAAAAAATCTAGAAAGTAAGACCTGCATTTGTATTTTGCTCCATTTTCAATTGTAAGTCTTTGGGTGTATATCTCAACCAGCTTTGAAAATCTAGACACCAATTTATTTATTTTTTTTTTTTTTCCAATTTGTCTTTGCAAAATAACTAAAACTAATTCAGGCTGGCAGTAAACATTCTTGTAAAAGTCTTGCCAAAGATCCTCATTGGGATGTAGGACTGGACTTTGACTAGACCTCTCAAAATCACAAATACAATTTAATCTAACCCAACTGCAAGGTTTTGGGTCACAGTAACTCAAAGTTATTGAGTAAATCTCTTTATTTTGTGATTAAATAAAGAATAAAACTAATCTTTGATCATATTCATGCCCTAAATGTCATGAGTCAAACAAGCTAATTGGATAAAAACAATATGTTTGCTGATGATGTTTGTGTAATTATAATTCTGCTTTCTAAACGACTTAACAACAGTCATTTAAACAGGGCTACACTGTGTTGGGGGTTGAGTCACAAAACTCAATTTATTTACAGTGACAGGAGAAAATTAATCGCTTTGTGGCTTTTGGCAGATCTTATTGTATTTCTAAATGTTTACTTATTTCTCCCTTACACAGTATGATGTGGGACAAAAATCTGTTTGATCAAACTGCTGAGGTGGGAATTGCTATGCACACTCATTACAGATAAGTTTTTAGGCTACAGTGTGATGAGACAAATTTTTTCATTTGCATAAATCTTAACCGCAGTTCCAAAGTAGTACTACAGTGCTCTACATTTTGCACTTCTACACAGGGAGTGCTGCAGGTTTTTCGGGGATGAGGGCCTGACCCCCAAGGTGTTCTTCACCAAGGTTGCTCCCTTCGGCCTGCTGTGGATCCTCACCAACTACCTGTACCTGCAGGCCCTCAGGAAGATCAACACAACAGATGTTTCTGCACTTTTCTGCTGTAACAAAGCCTTCGTCTTTCTGCTGTCCTGGATTGTACTCAGAGATCGCTTCATGGGGGTCAGGGTGAGTGTATTTGATTTGCGGTGTCAAAACACGAGAGAAAACGTATTTGTATCAGAGGATGACTGAAAAAGGAAGCTGCAGCATTTCATCCTTTTTAAAGTTTTTTTTTTTTTTTTTTTTTTTTTAATTGGCATAAAAGTGACACTTTGTAAGGAGTGACTCACAAAATTCCCAACAATGCTTGAGCTATTTTTACATCAGCATCTATGAGTAAATCCATTGTCTCCTGGAATTTACTGAGTCAAGTGATCCTAATCTTTTAATTTAGCGTTTCCTTGTTTTTATCTTGTAAAATAATGTTTTTCATGGATTTGTATTAAGACCAAATCATGATATGTGTAGTCAAAAATAGAGAAAGCAGTTGGTTTATCTTATTTATGGTTAACATAGACAAACATGTTCTTCGAGATTAAATCTATTTCATGATGCTTAGAGAAGAGACACGGAATTCCATCTCAGCATAAAAATTTGCAGCTCCTCTCTTCTCCATCTTCACATCTTCATGCTTCAGGCTAACAGTGCTGTGGAAAATATTTTGCCCTTTACAAATTTCTTCTGTTTTATTTGTCACACCTAAGTAGTCAGATTATCAAGCAAATTGTAATAATAAAGGTAACAAGAGTAAATATAAAAAGCAGTTTTTAAATGATTATTTCATTTATGAAGAGAAAAACAATCTCCAAACCAATATGGCTCTGTGTAAAAAATGTAATAGATAAACCGCATGTTTTTGGTTCAGTTTCATGAGTCTAACCAAATCCTGTTTACTGTCTGAATTGTAATTGACTTACTCAAATAGAACTTGTCTGACAACATGGAGTAGGAAGAATGAAGATCTCAGAAAGCAACACGTCATGTCTGGATCTTAAAGAACAATCAAGAACAGATGAGAAACAAAGTTATTGACATTTGTCAGTATGAAAAGGTTTACAAAGCCATTTATAAGGCTCTGGGACTGCAGCAAACGACAGTGAGAGCTACTATTTATAAACGCAGAATGCCATAATACAACATGTTTTAGGAGCTGCCGATCTAGTAAAATTATTCAAAGAGTGCATCAATGATTCATACAGGAGGTCACAATTATAACCCAGACAACTTCTCAATAATTGCAAGCCTCAGCTATTACAAGATCATCATTCAAGTCAACAATTAAAAAGAAGTCATTGCTGCCCAAAACGAACAGAAAAGCCCTTCTCATATTTGCCAAACGTTTCCTGTAATTAATGGAACCACAAATTCATTCTGGAGGAGAGTGTCTAACCATCAGTTCAGGATCTTAAGATTTAAACAAGCACAAAGTTTGGACTTTAATCCAATTAAGATACTGTAGAATGACTTTAATTATGCAGTTCTTTCTTGAAAACCTTCCGGTGTGGCTTCTGCAAAGAAGCGAGACCCAACATTCTTTCACAGTGATGTACATCAACCATTGCTAGAAAACCCTTGATGGCAGTAGCTGCTGCCATGGTTGGCACAAGTAGTTTTTAGGTTTAGAAGGGCAATTATTTTTGATATAGGATACAGGGCCATTTTTGATATAGGACCATTTTTTCCCTTGTTGAAATAATTAGAAAATAGCTTTTTGTGTTTAATCAGGTTATCTTTGTCTGATGATAAAATAAGTGTGATTAGAAACATTTATGAAAGCAGAAGAAATCTGTAAAATACTTATATCACTATACATTCATGTTCAGTTGTGAGAAAGGGAGTTTAGCCTCGCTGTGCGTTTGTTTCATTTACATCACAAGTAAAGGCTCTAGAGGACAATCGCATGACCTTCAATTGACGATCAGCTCCTATTTGTCCCTCTCTGAGCTTTTGTACAATATAAATGGGACACATTTTATCTTAGCTCTAATGGTCAGTGGTAAGTTAAAATTTTGCCTCCAATGAAGCAAATAACTCTTAAGGCTCTTACTTGGCTGTATGAGTTAAATAAACAGTACTAGAGAGTAGAATGACAGCATGTTCAGTCACCAATGGTCCTGTCTAATTGAATCATGTCTTGCCTGGACAAGAAGAGACAAGCAGAAAAGTAAGGGTTGGAGAGTTAAGCGTGTCCTTCTCTTTTCTCACTGCACGCTTCTAAACTGCTCACCTCTGCAGACCTTACGCACGCTGCAGAAAGCATTGCCCTTATTTAAATTTTTTCCAAACCCTGACAAACCACCCTATCATTCCCTCATGCGTTATGTCGTTATTCCCTACTGCCATTATTTGTAATGAAAAGCATCAGTAAGGCAACAGTAAGAATGCTGCTTGACTGCCTCTTGTACGTCCTCTCGCTCTGTTGCTTGGTGGTGGGGACTGCAGTGTGTGGAAAGTCTGCAGCAATGCGGGGGATCTACAATGGGTTTGTCACAGAAGAAAGAGAAAGATGGAGGATGCTAAAATGGCCTTGTTGAACAGAAGTTAGCGATATGTTGGTGTCATTGTGTCCCTAAAGATATGATAGTCTGATAACTTCTTTTGTGGCAGCAGTGGAGTCGCATATCAGTGTTGTTGCAAAGACTCATGGGAACCTTTTATGCGAGTTGTGTTTGGGTTTATGTCTTGTAAGGCTCATTTTGTTCATTGTACACCTTCACAGTAACTTGCACAAGTATTCAAAGGAAGTGTTAAGAAATTCACACAAAAGCTGACATTGAAATGCACAAATCTATACTTGTGCATACACGTTACTGTTCTGACTAAAACTGATGAAAGATGCCTTCACGTTCCAAGGCATTTTGTGCAACATTAGATGGTACTAATAATGTTGAGATTGCAATCATTGTGCTTTTGTCATGATAAAATGTTTGAAACATTTTTTTAAAAATGTACTTTCTCCTCAAATTTATTAGTTCTTTCCTGTGAGGGTAATACGTATGTTTCCCTTTTTACAAAGTACAGATCTCAGACCTTGAAGAAATACACTCTTCCAGACTGTAGTATTTGTACCTGGCATGTTATGAATTCCCTGTCCTCTGAGGAATTAAACAAAACCTTTTGAAAGAATAACAGAATTAGTTTTTCCCAACAGTTATCTAATGTAGATATGGTAAAAACACTTTCTTATGTGTGGGTGAGAGCTTAGTCACACTGATGAACAGATGGTAGGAAAATAGATTCTCCTACCAGAGGAATAAGTAAACATTCAAGGAACTTCTGCCCCGAGAGACCTGAATCAACCTGGAACAAAAGCCCAAGCTGGTTCTGAGAAAATAAGCAGCTTCTAAGAAGCCTGGAGAGTCTCTCCATCTTGTCTGTTGATGAGGCTGTCTTTTGGCACCCAACTTCACTTTATTAGGATCCTCTTGTGAATTCTTCCAAACTTTTCTTCGGAAACGCTGACAGGTGTATAGAAATCCAAATTATGCACAACTTCTTTGTGCCTACAAGTAATTTTTCAACTGAGTGAACAGAAGACACAAATGGGGGATACGCCATGGTTCACTCCTGGGGCCCTTTCAGTTTAATATCTACTTTTTCTCACTAGCTCAGATTATAGATTAGATCAGATTAGTTACCTTAGACAAAATTATAGTGTCAGCAGGGATTTGAACCCAGGACCTTCTTCCTGTAAGGCAACAATGTTGACAACTATGCTTCCATACAGCTCCGGGCATTCTACACTTTTAAAACTTTATTTCTAAATTAATTTGAAAAAATATTTTCCTTTCACTTTGCAATTTTGGTCTAACTTGTGTTGGTCTGTCAGATAAACCGCTGTTAACATGCATTAGTTTGTGTTTGTAACTCTAGAGGTTCAAGGAATATAAATACTCTTGTAAATTACTGTCATATGTAGCCATGTCCAATACTGTTTGTGCCAGTGAAGGTAAAGTCTTGCTTCTTTTTTTTTTTTTTTTTTGAGCTTCTGACAAAACACTTGTGCTGAAACATCTTTCATTGTTGCTGATCCGGCAGGCAAACTGGCGTTCACTAAAATGAAACGTACTGCTGTGACTGACAGGCAGCCTGCAGTGCGGAAAGAGCAATTTTGCCAAAAGAAAAAAAAAGTACCTCTGGGCTATGGCCAAGCAAAAACACACGGTTCATTTATCTTCCTGACACCTTCTTAACGCAAGAGCTAATCCACTCAGCTGGGCTCCTCCGTGTGCCCAGCGCCGACTCCTGCTTTTTGTACAATTCCAGGATGAAAACAAAACATGTGACAGACACAAATGAGTGATGCTTATTTGGGTACATCCAGGCTGACTGCGAGCGGGATGAAACAGATGATCTGGTGTCATCTTGGAGGCATGTTAATCATAAAGGCAGGGAGTGGGAGAAGTGTGGGGGGACTGCTGGATCGTGGTGGAGTGTTTGGTTTGTAATGGAAGTGCAGTGCAATGGAAATCAATGTCAGCACTGTAGAAGCTGCTGCTTGTGTACTGAAAGCTCTCGCGCTGTGAACCCAAGAGCCTGAGAAGCGCGACTATTAGGATTTAGAAGGACGTGAATCACAAATCAGATGCCTTCTGCAAACAAACCACAAGTCAGGCCTTATTAGATATTTTGCGTACCCTTGAGGGGCATTCTCTCAAAGATAAAGAGCAGGTGAAACCTACTGGGGCCCCAAACTGCAGTAAAAGATTCATTATCATAATTACTAAACTAGATAATGTGTCGCCCATCCATAACTCACTGCTGCTCTGTCTCTCCACAGATAGTAGCAGCTATCTTGGCCATAGCGGGCATCGTCATGATGACCTATGCTGACGGGTTTCACAGCCACTCAGTCATCGGCATCACTCTGGTCGTGGCATCTGCTTCAATGTCAGCGCTCTACAAGGTAGACTCTGTTTTCATTCAATCAAAGCACAGAATCACCGAGTCTAAAGGCTTTTATTGATATATTTGGCCCCAAGAGAGCAAACATTCAAAATGGCTTTGCATATTTCATCTGGCTAATTTATGAAATCCTTCTTAGGTGGCAGAAGAGAGGAAAAGATTATAGTGTAAAAGCCTCATAATAAATTAATTCTTTATTGCAGTAACAACATCTCACACGGAAATTTAGAAAAATCCAAATGTAGTTCATTCATTTAGAGAGGGAAAAAAATCCATGTTATTAATATCTTTTAATAAAAGCAACACTGGCACAAATATTGATACCCATGATGACAAAGCCTGAAAAATGAACAGAAATGAAGACTTGTTTCTAATCTTGCCCTACTTTTTTAATTCAATGTGAACTTGGGAACCTGTAATTAGTCTTGACTCTTTCCTTGGGGTATAAATATTACATGACACAGAGACCCATTTCTTTTAGCCACTGGCCACAAGGCCGGATGAGGACCTAAATGTATTTTTAACCACACAGTGAGTCAGATGGTAACTCAGATATAGAGCAATAACTTATTTCACTTAGTCTCCAAACTAAATAACAACAACTGGTTATTTAGGAGTCAAAACAGAAAAAAAAAAGAAAGTATTTTCACAAATTCAAACATTTGGAGTCTTTTAACTTGAACTTCAAGCTTTGATTAGATGAGACTAAGATTGAGCCATGAACAAAATGACACATCATGCCCAATGCTAAGCATGGAGGAGGATGCTTAAGACTGTAGGCATGTTTTTCTCTTTTACTCTCACTACACCTTGGTGTGGTGCAGGAACACTTTGAAAAACCATAATAGCTTAAAGAAAAGCTAAAGGACTCTACCTCCTTGGATTTTTCAGTGGAATGATGAGTCTAAATATATCACTGAATAAACAATCAACACAGATAAAGGAGCCTTCTTCCATGACCATCTCAGTTTGCAGATGTTAATCCTACAAAATCTGTGGGTGGTGAACTGTAGAGGGCATAAGAAATGACAATGTATAGAGATTATGTGAAGAGGAAAGGGCAAAGTGAGAAAATGCTACTGCAATAAAATGTGAATTTCTGTTCCAGTTTTTACTGTATGAACTGTGAGAGCCAGCAGACAGAGGTTTGTGTATCTTTGATGAGGATTGCTGGCTTCAGGCTGAAGGTCTGATCTAAGGGGACAGAAAGCCACATTTTGAGTTTCTTCTCTACCACCCTGCTGTCTTTGTTACCTAATGTGATACAAAGCAACATCCATAACATGGCAGGTAGTTGGCAGGCAAATACTCTGTAATACCCTCCAGCTCTATAAAGTGGGAGAGGTGTGTTTTTTTTTGTTTTGTTTTTTTTCCCAAAACACATTTCCCCTCTCATGTATCCCCAGGTACTCTTCAAGATGGTCCTGGGTAGTGCCAAATTTGGAGAGGCTGCACTCTTCCTGAGCATTGTTGGAAGCGCCAACTTTGTTTTCATCAGCTTTGTGCCAGTAATCCTGTATTTTACTCATGTGGAGTACACTGGCTCACCTGCAGACATCCCCTGGGCCTACCTCTGTGGAGTAGCAGCCTTGCTTTTTGGTATAAGACAAATATGAGATTTTCATACAAAACTAAGAGTTCTCCTTCGCATTCTAAATGCGTAACATATTTGTAATATGTTTTCTCCCAACAGCTTTCAACATCCTAGTGAACTTCGGCATTGCAATAACATACCCAACATTAATTTCCCTCGGCATTGTCCTTAGTGTCCCTGTGAATGCCAGTAAGTGTCTCAACCTTTCATCCAGTCCTGAATCTTCAGATTTGATCACATTTTAAAATTTTGTGGGTTTGGAGTTCATAAATAAGAAATATTAAAACAGGCGATGAAAGACTCCGCTGAGTGGACCAATCAGGTACTACAGTAATATGTGTCAATGCAGTACCCTTGTCTTCTTGCAGCAGGGAGTTAGCAATCAATATGACTAACATTTTCCTTATTTTTTTTTTACACCAGGATTATTTAAAAACATGATAACAAAGGCATGCCATTAATTAGCAAAAATTAATGGCATGCCTTTGGCAACTGTCCACAAATTTCCATATGTGGATAGTTTACACACATTATTTTTAGGTATTTAAAAAGGCAACCGAACCCTTAAAGATTTCTTCTGTTTTTCATTTTTCAGATCATACAAAAAAACATAATATTAAAAAGATAGTCTTAGGAAACACAAACAAAGTGTCATAAAACAGTAAATAATGTTTTTTTTTTTTTTGCATCACTCTGGAGGAATTTTGGTCCAATCTTTAGAACTGTTGTAATTCAGCCACATTAGACGGCTTTGAAAGTGAACAGCTATTGAGGTAATGCCACAGCATATAATTTGTATTTGAATCTAGAGTTTGTTTGAGTAGGCCAGTTCAAAACTTATTTGTTTGTTGTTGCTTGTTTCGTTTTCCTTTTTGGTTTTTTGTGGACAGTCACGTTTTCGCATAGGGCCGAGTTGTTTTGGATATATTTTTCTCTTAATGCAAGAAATCAGCATTTGAAAACAGACTTGTATATTTACTTATTTTTGCCTGATATGAACATTTTGAGGGGGAAAAAAAAACGGCAGAAAATTGTGGAAGTTGACACAAATACCTGCGTATAGTCCTGTATAAACACATTCTTGTTGGATTTCCCAGTGGTTGACCTCTACACTTGTGACATCAATTTCAACACGGTGCGCCTGATCGCTGTGTTCATCATCTGCCTGGGATTCCTCATGCTGCTGCTGCCAGAGGACTGGGACCAGTGTATCATCCGGCTCACTACAAAGCTGCGTAAACGAGACGACCCGGCCGAGGTTGCCGGGGAGACAGGCGCCAACGCCGGCCTCAACTGGAGAGGGAGAGGCAGGACCTCCCTGTCAACATATGCACGTTGACTCCATTTTAACTTAAGGGGGAACATTAACACATCTGACCTGGCTAGTGGCCTACATTTTGCAAAGCTACCATAGGTTTGGACTGTGCTGTGATCAGACAATTCAACAAAGGGAGAAAGATACCAGAGCCTCAGAATGCATAGGAATTAAACACATTCTCAGCTTTGTTTTTTACTTAAAAACGGTATCAATTATGACTAAAGTCTCACTGTTGCAGAACCTTTAAATTGTTCTAATTATTCATCATATCCTTAAAAGACTCGCCAGCTTGCCTGATCAATTCCAGTAACAAAAAAAAAAGAAAGAAACATGACAGGTTTGCATTTACTCACATTTTGATCCAAAGAAAAATGCCTGAGAAGAAAATAATTCCTTTCCTGCCTTTTCTGTACTGTACATAACTATATTTCACACCTTGGAATGCCCGGGGAGCTGTGGACCTAATAGGCTCATTTGGTGTGAGGAGATCTGTCTGATCATCTGAGGATCAATCGGCGCTAAAAACACATCCTTTCAAAACGCCTTTCTTTTGGATTAGGACAGAAAAGCTACTTTCAAACTCCATCCTGTGGGTCTGGGCTTTCGTGGGGCTAATCTTCCACAATCATTGCTCACATGCTGATATGGCCAACATGAAAGTGTCTTGAAAAAAATTTGAATGTTTTCCACATTTTGCAAAATTATAACTACAAAACTCACTGTGTTTTTAGGATCTAATGAGATAGATCAATACAAAGTGGTCCATAATTGTAAAGTGAAAGGAAATATGTGATTTTCAATTAAATCTAAAAAGAGAGGGATTCATTTGTGTTCTGACTGTCCCTGATTAAAATACTCTGCTATACTAAGTCTTTCCAGTATAGCCCAAACTCAGTCAAACTGAGTTTTCCCTGGCCCTTCAGACTATGGGAATTGTGTGTCCAGGGTGATGCATAGTGTTTCAGCCAGCAGTGTATCTTTTCCCTTCACCTACCAATAATGTGCTACTTTATTTTTATCTATAACATAAAATCCCAATAAAATATATTGTGGTTGGCATTTGGCAAAATGTGGAAAGGTTCTAGAAATAAGAATACCTTCTCAAGGGACTGTATTAACCAGTATATTCTCATTCAGTGCATGAGAGACACAAAGTTTGGTTGCTAAATTAAAATATACATATATATATGTGCTTCAAGAAACCCAGACAATGGGTTTGGTTAAAAGCTTACTTCAAAACCAGCAGGCAAAATGAAAACTAGCCAGTTATTAAATTTGAAAATGAATAAAAGCAATCCCCGAGCTTCTTAATATAACACATTACACCTTTTAGACTTTTAGGCTGTCCTATAGAGCTACAACAGTTTTATTTCTGGAGAAAACGACAGTAGGTAAAAATCTATCTCACTGTGACTTTAGGAAAGAGTTTATAAAACATGGCTTGGATTTTCTCCAGCTTTTCTACAAAAGTAAAATATATCATTTGGTCCATTTTCAGTGATCATATTTCAAACATTCGCATCTTTTAGGAAAAGGTAAACGAGAGCAAGTGAGGCCCTCGCCTTGTGAAGCGACAAGTGTGAACTCTGCCTTGTTGTGAATGTATGAATATCACACTACACACGCTCACTACGAGCTGCTCTGTTTAATACAGTGCTACCAGACTGCTGCAGAGAGATACACTTTATTACGACTCTCCATGTCCTCATCTGGATGAGTTATTGCTTTTTATTTGTGGGGGGACAATTTCTTGATGTATTGCTGAAGACCTTTTATATCGCTTTTTGCATTCAGTTGCTGACTCACCTCAAGGACCTGTAGGAGAAAAAAAAATCTGATGACTGATAACCACAGAACGAGCATGCACATACCAGCTGAAATGTCCACTTCACTCCATTTTTTTTCTTTGCAATGCAGTACATTTAGCACTGTTTCCCATTGTCATTTTCTATGGCAATAAATAATTATATTGTATTCCTCTGGAATTAACGCAAGACTTAAATGTAAACCTTTGTAAGGAATGATTTTTACACTAAGATGATGCAACATATGGTTATATCACATCTGAGGAGAAAATATTTAGAGCGTGAATAAATGATGGATTTGTTAGATCTGCTACTGAGTGTCTTCAAATGTAATCACTTGATGTAAGATATAAAAAGATTTGTTTTTGATAAGTTTTCTTGACAAGGTTTGTTCTTCCTTAGTTTTCTGTTGTGGTTCAATAATTAAGTTAAAAAAAGGTAGAGCTATTGTGAAAGCAAGAAAAAATATTTTGACATATTTGCATTCTATCTACAATGATTACTTTTTAGTTTGTTTTTTTTTGTGTTTTTTTTTTTAAATGCTGAAATGACACAGAGAAAATTGAGCAAAACTTACTTTGGATATTGGACGGTTGTCTTAGATATATGAGATAAATTACAATGCAAACTTTATAATTTTCGCACAATTTTCTAGGCATCACAATCATTCAAGTGGAAGTCAGTGATGTAATCAGTAAAGTAACTGACTTAACTGCAATATCAAGTCTGATGTTGCAGTTGCATTTTGAAAAAAGACCCAAAATACAGTTTCTAAGAAGATCAGAAAAAAAGACTGCTGACTTTACAGTTGTGCAGCAGTCACTGAATCCCATCATAAGGAGGGTACACAACAAGAAGCTGCCTCTTCACAGCTTGTATGCACAAGCGTAACCTCATTCTTGAGAGGATTATAAAACAACGTCAGTTGTCTCAAGACACTACATTCATCCAGGCTACAACTTCTGTATTTCTTGTTTTCATTTCTGAATTTAAATTGATCAGCTCCTTAGGAAATCCCAGTCCAAATCATGGCAAGTGTGGAGAAACACAGAGTCTATGTTGCTTGAGGGCCAGAGTGAAGTTGTCACAGTCGGTAATGAATTGAGGAATTGTCATCTGCTGATGTTGGTCCACTGTTTTTTGTTTTTTTCTTTAATCAAGTTCAAAGTTAGTGTAGCCATCTACCAGGTAATGTCAGAATTCCCTCTGCTGATAAAGTACCAACATTTGGTTTAGTGAACGTGGTATTACTGCTTAATTGGCACGCAATCCAAACTAAACCCCATAGTTTGTTGTCAAGAGTAAGACTGATGCAGACAAACTGAAGGTTGTTATTACAGCAACTTGGTTTTCCTTAAGCCCTTAGAGCAGATCACCTCCCTAAGTCCCTAAGTCGTTTCAATATTAAAAATTACTTTCTTCTTGGCTTTAGGCACTAATATATTTTCACAGAAACTGAGTTTTGGGTTTTGCATACTAAACAGATTTTAATTTAGAAATGTTTTAATGCATTAATATGTCTTTTAGAACTGAACTACTGAAACAAATGACCTTTTCAATAATATTCCAATTTATTAAGAATCAACAGTAAATAACTAACAGACATCATGCTCCACTGTCACTGTGATCTGTCCATAGAAAAAAGTGGCCTGCCTCTCCTTAGTTAGAGCGGAGAACGGAAGTCTGCTGCCCTCTTGAGGACGAGAAGGGATCTGCAGATTGTGTGTCTTCTCACGAGCAGCATCCTGGAACACAGAGGGGGTGTTTTCATGGTGGCACACGTTACAAAGATACACCTCAGAGTGCCTTTTGAAGTCGGTGCTAACAGTGAAAACAGAGGAGGAGAGCTTTGAGTTGCCACAGTTCAAACTCTCTGTGCTGGCATGTGCACTGGGATGGGCTGTGGTCAACGTGCCTGGGTCAGTAATTCTGACGTCATCCCCCTCTCCTCTGACCTCCCATTTTGTGCCAAACAGGCTGCACAGATGAGCTCTAATTCTGTGCCAGAGTCCCTGAAGAGCAATCTGGAAGCGCTGGCTAAGCAGAGCGTACAACAAAGGATTAATTTCAGAGTTGAGCAACATCAGCCAGTAGGAGAAGGTGATGGCAGAGTCTGGCACGAGGGTGGACTGGCCTGTAATGGCAGTTTCTGTGGCCTGAACCAGAGCCACACAGATGTAGGGAGTCCAGCAGAGGAGGAAAGCGGAGATGATCAGGACGAGGCGCAGCGCTCCATGATGCGGCTGCTGGTGGTTTGGCTGAGAGTTTTTCTGAGCCAGGATGGAAAGTAAACCCCTCACTTTGCTTCCCTGCTGATTTGGAGCTTCCTGAACAACGTGGCTGATATTTTCTCCCCGTTTGCTGGTTTGAGACTCAAATTCATTGTTCATGTGACGTGTAACGCTCCAGGGTCTATGGAGGTTCCTGCAGTTCTGCTGGGATGAATCCCCTGGACAAGGGAGAGACCTGCTGCGCTGGACAGAGTCCTGCAGGGAGTGAATCCTACGCGCGTGACTGCGTGCCACCCTGATTATGTTCACATAACAGAAGAGGATCACCACTGCAGGCATGAGATAGATCAGTGCGGCCATGAAGACCGTGTAGCTGACAGTGCTGGCCCAGGTGATTGCACAGTTATACATGGGGACCACATAGCTGACAGAGCTCCAGCCCAGCAGAGGAGGGCTGCAGATGACCAGAGCCTGAAGCCAGATCCACAGGACCACAGCAAAAGTCCTCCACAGGGTGCAGCGGGAACTGTAGCGCAGGCAGTCCATGATGGAATAGTAGCGGTCCAGAGCAATAGCAGTCAGTGTGAGCACAGAAACTGTGCAGTACACAGTGGAGGAGTACCCAACATATAGACAGAGAACCTTGCAGAGGAGACAGAGAGTCAATGGACCAAAGACACTAAAGGTCACCTTAACAAAAAACATAATGCGACAGGACAGAAGTTGCTTACAGGACAATGCTCCCATCCCGTGTTTATGATGGACATAGCAACAAAAGGCATGACTCCAATGCCTACCAGGAGGTCACTGACGGCCAGGTTCAGGATCAGGATAGAAGTCACTGCATGGAGGCTTTTGGTAGCCGCCACAATAACGATGACAAGAACATTGCCTGCACAAAAACACATTGTAGAGATTCAAACCCTGACTCAGTGGTCACATTGGCTGGACTTTAACCAGCAACACAAAGAAAACAAAAAACCGAAAGCAAAGCAAAAAACAGTTTAGAAATTATCCCAAACCATGGAAGCACAATTCTGCCGCTTTGATAAAAAAAAAAATTAAAAATGTATCTCATATGTCTCACATAATCATAGAAATTTGAGATACAGAATCTTTTTTATCACAGTGGCAAAAAGACTTATGAACCAACCCATTTTATTTATTGATATAAAGGGTTTATTGAGTCATAATAAAAACAAAAATGCTAGAATTCCTAAGACATTTCTTCCATTTCCAAAATTACAAAATGAAAAAAAGTAAAATTTTTAAGTTCTACCTTTTTGTTCTTTTTAAAATCTTATGGTTAATGTTTTGAGAAATTATAATGTTCTTAAGTTAGATACATTTTCAAAGTTTAATCTATTTTCTCTTCCTATTCTGCACCAACAGTTTGCGAAAAGAAAAAAAAAAACATCTGGCATAGTGTCACATTTTCACACACAATTTAAGCATAGATTGTAATGAAAAACTGAATTATTGCAAAGTTATGAATAGTTCATTACAGATAACTTGAAATGTGTTTCTGACCTGGTTACAATGAACTTATTATTAACAAGGTGCAGGTGTTAATAAAGACAGGCCAGCTGATATCACTCTGTCAACCAGATGAAATCAGATGGGCGGAATGGTTGCTTTAAAAGGAAGGAGGTGCAAAAAATCATTTTGTGTTTGTCAATACAGAAAATAGATGTTGTCACCATTACTTTGCATCAAAAGAGCCTAACGGGTAAGAATATTGGTGCCAGTAAGATTGAACCCAAATCAACTATTTAGGCAGCAACTTCAAGGAGAGAAGTTCATTTGCTTTGTTGGGAGTACTAAGGATCCCAAGACGTCTAACAGGTGGTGGAGAATCTCCGAAAGAGGATTTAAATGAGGAATTGATTTTCCACCAGTGAAGAGCTTGCTCTAGGAACAGCATGATCATTTCTACACACACATAAAGGCACTGGCCTAGTTTCAGAAAGGGCTGAAAGGAAACCACTTTTCTATCTGAACAATATTCAGGACAGACTAACGTTTTGCAGAAAGTCACTTAAAGTTTCTTTCACAATATTTGGGACACTTTGACAAAGGACGGCCCAGATAAGAAAATGAGTCCATAATCACTAATGTGGGGTTGCCTCTCGTCCAGAGGATGGGCTCACTCAGAACTTTGACTAGAAACATCAACATTAATAAAAAAATATACACTGCCTGGCCAAAAAAAAAGTCGCCACCAAAAAATGGTCACACTCTCTAATATTTTGTTGGGCCGCCTTTAGCTTTGATTACAGCCCGCATT
>CAEGAE010009589.1:0-29248 GCA_903067095.1 Girardinus metallicus
TTTTCTTCAAGTTAACAAAGTGAGCTATTATTGTTACAGGTTAATTTTCTAAACTGCAGAAAAGTAACTGTTAGAGAAGCTCAAATGTGAAAAATTGGACTGATGTTGATATGCGATAGTAACACTGCTGCTATGTTAGATTTAGCAATGTTTTATCTTTTTTTTATCCGATTACCGGATTCATCGTAAGAATAATCGATAGATTACTTGACTACTAAAATATTCGTTTACAACAGCCCTACATCAATCATTTGTAATTTAAGTGAAATCGTATAAGTTCATTGCTTATCTTTCAGATCCAGGTTCTGACAGTAGTTGCTATTAGTTGTTGAATATTAATTAAACCAAATATAAATCGAATGTGATTAAATATGTCATTGTCACTTTAAAATTTGTATAAATAGATTACTTTTTTTAATTCCCATCAGTCAAAATGACAGTGACTGCCTTCCAGGTGGGAATGTTTGGTCGCATCCGGTCCCGTTATGTTCCGAGTTTGTTGCACAGAATTTAAAATTCAGAGTTTAGCTCTACATGACTGGATGGAAACCGATGAACATTTGTTTTTTTGTTGAAGTTATTTTCATCGCTCTGTTTTTAGCTGTCAGAGGACGCATCACTCCCTTCCATGTTTTTAGCAAACGTCAGAGAGATTTTATTTTTAGCGAAGCTGCGCTCTTTGATGTTTACATTTAGAAACTCTCGCATCTTAATGGACAAGAAGTTACCTTTTATATTAGGGTTGTGAGTCATTATTTAAGGCTAATTTTTAAACTGTGAATCTTTCAGTGAATGTTTCTGTGTATTTTTCATATTTTTTATCTGGTTGAGGTTAAATCCGAAGTCAGGAGGTGTTTGATATTAATTAACAGCTTCTTACCTGAGAAAACAGAACGTTTGTGTCTCTTTTCAAATCTCCAAACATTGTACTAAAGTAAAAGTAGAATTACTTCTACATATTTTGACTCAAGAGAGAGTAAAAAAGGTGACAAGTACTGAAACAACTGATCATCACATCTGGTGTAATTTGTGAAAATGTTGTCAGACAAAAAACATAACATTATGTGCAAATACTAGTATTCTAATTAAAATATGAACATAAATATTAAAAAACTATGATGGAGTATTAGGCACAGGCTAAGAAAAAAATAAAATTATGCGAATAAAATCAGGGTTACAAGAATAAAATCGAAATAAGAGAATAAAGTCGTAACAATGAGAAGTTGTGTTATCATTATGACTTTTCTTATTAATACGACTCATAATATTGAGAGAATAAATGGTCAATGACGAGAAAAAAGTTGTAATACGAGAAGTTGTAAAACTGAATAAAAAAGTAATGAACGTACAAGAATAGAGTCATAATATTGTGGGAAAGTAGTCATAATAATAAGAGAAAAACGTCATTATCAAGAAAAACGTAGAAACACGAGAAAAATGTTGTAAAAATACGATGAAAGTCAAAATAATATGAGAATAAAGTCATAATATTAGGAGAATGAAATTGTAATTTTATAACTTACATGAAAAAAAAGGTAAAATTAAAATGTAATTAACTTAATTAAAATTTTAATAGAGTCCACCATTATTTTGAACACACTACGATTGTTCTTTATTGTCGTTGAGTCTCCTGTATTTCTGGAACATCTGATTAAAGCAAATAATTAAAGTTCATTTCAGTATAAATGCACTTTAAAATGTGTTTTCTTGGGGTGAAATCTCATAAATGATGCTTTTGTTCAGTATATTTGTGTGGTTGGAGCCTGTGGTAATGACTCTGACCCTCGGTGTGCCGCAGGGCGTCGTGCGCGATGGCTAATGCCTCTCCAGACCTGGACAATGCAGAAGCCCAGCGCCAGCTCAACAACAACAACCGACCAATCGGCTCCGGGTTCTGGGAGACCGATTGCACCAGCGCCAAACTGTTTGAGTGTTCCCGCATCAAGGCTCTGGCAGGTCAGAGGTCAAACACACCCCTCACTGTCCATACACGTACAGACACATCAGAAAACGCCTCATAACCTGACTATAAAACATCTGGGCGGATAATTCTGATTCTTTAAATATCTAATCATAACCAGATTATTATAAATAAAATACCGACTATAGATTTATGTATCGTTTGGTTTAAAACAGAGCTCGACGAAATGGCTGAAAACTTATCACAATAAAAGCATTTCATATTAATCTATATCAATAATTATTGATTAGTTGTTTTTTTTTGTTTTGAATATCTAAAAAACATCCAGACTGGTGGCGTGATCTTTCCTGTTTGATCCAGTTTTCACTTTATGAAGTTGTTTTTTATTTTTAAGCAGTTTTGAGGCGCAGAGGGAAAACTTGAAACTGCTGCTGCGCAATTTACTCAGCAGGTTGTTGCTAGGCAACCAAAGTTGGGGGCATGGAGGGGGTTAGGGGGGAACTTGAAACTGTCTGTTGCCTAGCAGGCTGTTGCTAGGCAACCAAAGACCTAGTGAGTTAGTTGATTCCATCAACCTAGTTTAGCAAGCGGTTAAAGTCTTTCCTTGACATTTCCCAGAATGCTTTGTGGTTCTGGATAGGAGTTCAGTGAATGTTCTATTGAATATTGAATATTCTATCAGATGTTTTATCTGTTGATCTTGTTATTGGTTTATTGTCCAGCCCCAATTTAAAATATTTTAACCTTAAAGAGATTGTAGGCCATAATTCGGATTTCAGTGCAAACATCTTAAATCAGCTGTTAAGCGTGGTGGTGGAAGATTTCAATTTGATATATACAGGGCGTTATAAATATAATGTACTGTTATTAAGATGATGATTTGGGCTTGTTTTGCAGCCACCAGGTAGTTACAAATTAAGTTACTGCAGTGGCCTAGTCAAATCAAATCAGCCTGATTGAATTGCAGAAACAGGATCCCAACTGATACAGGATCTTTGGAGGCATCAGCTGCTTTTGGTGTCTCTTGGATCTTGAAGTGTTTGTGTTTTTTTTTTTTTTTTTTCTTTAGTCTGTTAGTTTAGTTTTCATGAAAGAAATTAAAATGTTTCATTTGTTTTTTGTTTTCATGAAATGTAATTAATTTGTTAGTTATGTCTTTTTGCTCTAAATGATTGTAAATGTGTTGTATTTCATTAATTTAAAGCTTTTTATTTAAAATTTTAAAACTAGATTTGTTTGAAAATAGTGATTCCTCTCTCATTCATTAGATGAGAGAGATGCAGTGCAGAAGAAAACCTTCACAAAGTGGGTCAACTCCCACCTGGCCAGAGTGTCCTGTCGCATCTCTGACCTCTACAATGACCTTAGGGATGGCTACATGCTCACCAGACTGCTGGAGGTTCTCAGTGGGGAGCTACTGGTAAGAACGCCGACGCAGCAACGCTTTGTCACATTTTAGCCTCTCTCAAGTAAATGTTAGATTATGGCTTCATTATAATCCAGTCATCCTTTTCTGGTCTTTATTTTTTAAATCAGTTTGAAAAGCCTAATACGTTCATAATCAGCAGCGGTGGACACACTTCAGCTGATACGCTAGCAGTGTGGCTAGTGTTTTGTTTAGCGCACTTAGCTTAGCATAAATGATTTTTTTCATATAAATTCTAAACTTCCAGTTGAATAAAGTTCAACATGTTTAAGTTTTGGCCATTGACTGTTAAGAAATATTTAAGTAACTACATGTTTATATCATGCTCTTATTTTGAAGTGGGTGAAGACAGTTTATGCAGCAGTTCCATTTCCTCTCCTTCACATCTGTTTTAGTTGCAAATATTAGGAGGTGTGAATATTTTTACCATAGATAATTAATAAATTTCACTTCGGTCACATTTTTCCTTTCTGAATTCTTATTTTCTCATTTCTTAAAGTAATGTTTGATTCTCCTTTTTAAAATAAAAGTTTGTCTTACCCTTCTAGAATATTGTTGCACAACAACAAGCCCAGGACTAACACCAGTAATTAGCGCTTTACATTTAGCGCAGACAGTTGGTATCAACATGGTTGAAGTTAGCAGCTTAGCTTCAGCTTCAATTAAATATTATGTTGGTGTAGTGTTTTAGCATTAGCTGAACCAATGTTTATGGTCAGTGCTTCACGGTTGGAGCAGATACATAGTTGCTATCAAAATGGCTGAAGATGGCGCTTTAGCATTAGCTGGACCAATGTTCGTGATCAGTTCTTTACGTTTAAAGCAGATACATAGTTGGTATCAAAATGGTTAAAGTTAGAACTTTAGCTTCAGCTATATATCATGTTGGTGTAGCGCTTTAGCTGAAACATTGTTTATGATCAGTGCTTTAGGGTTAGACAGATAGTTGTTATCAAAATGATTGAGGTTAGCACTTTAGCTTCAACTAAATTCTACGTTGGTATAGCGGTTTGCATTAGCTTGGTGCCCAGGGCTGATAACAGAATGTGTTGACTGAATATAAGTTGATTAAATGTTTTAAAACTCAGCCTTGGCGTATGATTAGCCACGCTAAAGATGTTGCAGCGATAATAGTCCCAGTTAGGTGAATGTGTGAAGTGGTGATGAGTCCGTCTGTTCTCCCGAAGCCGAGACCTACGAGGGGTCGTATGCGGATCCACAGCCTGGAAAACGTGGACAAAGCTCTGCAGTTCCTGAAAGAGCAGAGAGTTCATCTGGAAAACGTGGGTTCCCACGACATTGTGGATGGAAACCATCGCCTCACGCTCGGCCTTATCTGGACCATCATCCTTCGCTTTCAGGTAAATTTCAAACTCATTAAATACTCTCGAAGCTGATCCGTTTTATTTAAAAAATGAATTCAGGAAAGTCATGGGTGGCGTGCCTGTTTGATGATTCGTTGAGAACCGGCGTAAGAATAGCAGGTAGAGGTGGATATAAGTTAAAGTTAAATAAAAGTGTGGAATCTACTGGCAGACCACATTGTTCAGTCTTCTTGGTGAATCTTACTCCAGAGCTTTGGGGAATGAGGTTCCACATGTTTGAAAGAGAACCTTGACTTTATTGATTCTTGAGAAGGCATGTGTCTGTTATTCAGACACATGCCTGTCTGAATAACAGACGCAGGGTTGCTTTTAGGGATTATCGGGTCTCTGTGTCTGCAGGTTGAACCCGTTTCTGGCTGTTGGGACTCTGTCATGGCGGGTCATTGTCATTTGTTTTGTTTGTGGGGTTAATGGACTGGATCTCAACACTAAAGGACCCTGAT
Organism: Girardinus metallicus; assembly: GCA_903067095.1. NCBI lineage: Eukaryota > Metazoa > Chordata > Actinopteri > Cyprinodontiformes > Poeciliidae > Girardinus > Girardinus metallicus. The sequence continues at coordinate 5,176 of CAEGAE010009589.1, forward strand.
GAAAATCACATCATGTTGTTCTCAGCCTCATGTCAACATTCTGACGGACCACTGGTATCATTACCCAGTGAGCTTAAAGGCTACATGTTAGTTTAAATATGTTGTAATTTCCCCATTAACCTAAAAGTTGTTTGTGATATAAAATCTCATAGTTACTTCAAAAATGTTATATTTTTCATCTAAGGAGGCCACCATTTCACTTCCTTAACACATGGCGACTGAAGGCCCAGGAAGGCCAAACTACAGCCTATAAATGAAACACAAGAACTCAATGTTGTGGAGGCTAGCGTAACGCCTACAAAACTTCTGGATTGAGACAAACTGCCTCAGAGTTTTCATGTCCTATTAAACAAGAGATATCTGTTGAAACCAACAAATTCGATTAGCTTGTGATCTATTGTTTACTATATTAGCTAGGGCTAACACAAAACTAACACAATTAGCAAGTGCTAACACCATTAGCAAAAGCTAGTACCATTAGTAGGAGATAACACCATTAGCTTGAGATAAAATCATTGCAAAGAGCTAATACCGTTAGCAGGAGCTAACATGAGTCAAAGCAAATAGCTTTGAATGTATGTTTTAAGTGACATCCAAGCATCTTTTTGTCCTTGTAACAAACCTTTCTCATGTATTTGATAAAATGTTTTCATCCTGATGCTAACTGTAAACATCCTGAGGTAGAAGCTGGAGTTCCTTTCTGGTTGGTATTTCCAAACAGCAACTTTTTCAGCTGCCTCACTTTCAAATTGAAAGAGCTGAATGTAACTCACGGCACAAGAATCACTGCTCTGAGTGGACAGAGCTAGCTAGCGCCATAGCACCTAGCATGTATATATATTGGAGCATAAACCACATGGTAATGTCTGTGTGACAATATTTTGTTTTAATTTATAAAAACTAAACAGCATCCGAAATAATTTTTTCTCAAATAAAGTCTGTTGTTAGAAGTAATGAAGTCATGAATCCCTTTAAAAAGCTCCAGGATGTGAGTGTTGGAAAAGTTATGTCTTCCTGTTTGCTCCTCTTAAAGGGGCAGTAGTTTATAAAATGGACTTTTTAATGTTATTCATCAAAATATACCTGGAGTGTTGCTTTGATTCTTTCATGCGTGTTTGAGAAAACCTTTAATCACCATGGCAACCATTCAGCTGGGTGTCCCTAGCTCCGCCTTTGAGGATGAAGCTCCTCCCCCACCGAGCTCCTTCAGACTAGCCAGCAGCAATTAGCAAATGCCTGGTGGAACTGGTGAGCTCGTTATAGGAGCTGCTTCTCTGTGAAACGCTGGTAAAAACATTAAAGGGTTAAAAAGGAGCCATGTTGTGATGAGTTCCTGAAGGCGGGGCTTCAGAAAGAGCAGGAGTTTTTAAAGAGACAGAGGCCCAATTTCAAGGCGTTAAGTAAGGAAATAAAATTAATTTTAAATCATGTTTGATATTTAAGGCATTTTTATAGTAATTGATCTTAATATTTATTTGATTATGCTATAAAATGGCACTATTTAACTTAAATAGTTAAAATGGTTATCTTATGTCTTTGCAAGTACATGATTAGTTGTGCAATAAATAAAACCTTTCTGGTTTTCTTAGACGCTCAGCTCTTTTGCCTTCAGGATAAATGATGAGATGTCTGACTCTGGTATATAATCAGCAGTAGCATTATTATTTATGGTGCGCTCTGAGCGTCTCAGTTTGGAGGAGGCGATCACGGCTGCTGTGTCGTGTTTGTGCGACAGTGACGGCCATGTTTGGTCCAGCCTGAATGTCACTCAGGAGCCCAGAGCTACTGCAGCAGCCGGCTTCTGGTGTGTAAGTACAAAAAGCCTCCGGCTTCCCTTACGTTTGCTTCACTGCTACAGCGTTGCTTTACTGCACAGTGCTTGCTTAGCAACATTCGGCCCGTTCCGTAGATTTCACAGAGAACGGGCCGTCTCTGGGGACGCGGCATTGTCACGCTCTGAGAGGCTACTTGCACATCTAAGAGAATTATTGTGTTAATAATATGCGTTACCTCTGCAGCCCAGGGGACCGAGAAAGAGATGAATGATGTGTGTGGGCTGATTCAGAAAGATTTTTGAAATATAGGAAACCTTTGACTTTGTGCTCCTTTAGTGCAGTTTACTTGCCAAAAAGTTTGGCTCTGGTAAGAAATGAGACAGACATGTTGGAAAACCAAAAACTGTCAAATGTAAAAAAAAAAAAAAAAGAAGAAAAAAAATCACTATTTTGGGAGACTAGTTCAATGCTAAATCAAATATTTATACAGCATAAATAATTAAATTGATCATGCTAACAGAGAGGTTTGGTAGACGTTCAAGTCTGAGGGTCGTTCACATATTATCTGAAATCCTTTCTTGACATTTTTCAGTTAACCTTGGTTGTGTTACCTTCCTGAAACCTTTTCTGGTTCTAGTATTATCTGCACTGGTAGCAAAACGTTGAACAGATAAACGTGAGGCGTTTTGGAGTCAATAATTCAATGCTTTTAATGTTTTTATCTGCTCTTAAGGAGAGTGTTTTAACATTTACATATGTTATAATTCTGTGGATTGATGGATAGATTATGCTATCAATATAAAATACATCCAGCTAGAAAAAATCTAGATCTAGATTGCACAAAAAAACTAGATGCTAGCAATAAAACATTCAATAAATCTAGCTTGAAACATACCAGATCTAGCAAGCAACAACTACATTAAACTAGCAACCAAAAACTTAATAGATCTAGCTAGCAAGCTATCTACCTAGTTATCATTACATCTCTATAAGTATCCCTGTGTTATTTACATTAAATAAATGTTTTAGCTCAAAAGAATGTGAGATTTTCCTATAAACAACAAAAGGAAGACTAGCTCTCGCCGCCCGTGTGGCTTCTCATGCTGGACTGTTTCCCCTCATCTCATCTCCACCTCTTTTCTCCTTTCCCTTCTGCCTCTGAGGTGAAAGAGAGAGTTTGCTTTGCCAGGTCAGCAGATAGGGCCAAGGCACTGCAGTGACTGCACACAGGCAGAAACAGGGTGAGACAGACAGACAGACAGACGGACAGAGAGGGAGAGGATTGACAGGAAGGGAAGAGGTAAAGCTAACATATTTACAGAGCTACAAATAATAACACCCTGTTATTATTTGCAATAAATTTGGAGGTAAAAGTATTTATAAAGGGTTAATGCATACATCTGCTTTGTTTAGCGAAAAGCAAGTTGTTGTAGAAAGTGAGTCAGGTTCTAAAAGTCTGTTTAGTGATATTAGAAGAATAGATTAAATTGGATTTATGATCCAAAATATTCAGGAAAGCTCTCGACATGTAACTCAAACGAGTGTTTATGAGGTTTTTCCCGTTATTCCTTCTATGTTTATCTACTTTACACGATCTATTTATCTTTGTTTACGTGTCGCATAATGTGAGAGAGGGTTTGTGTCTCTACAGCAGCTGGCTGTAGGGTGTCATGTCACTGTCACTGGCAGAGCAGGCTTTACTAGAAATCTGCTTCTGATAGCTTAAGGACACATTAGCATTGAACCTCTATGGCAAGTAATAAGTCACAGTTTTAATTATTTTGCTTTAAATTTGCATTTCTTATTCACTTTCTGATTGACGATGCAGGATTCTCTTTCAAAGTGATAATCTGTTGTAAGAGGTTTTCCTTTATTATGGATTTTCTCTCACTTACAAGGTAATAAAAAGCATCAATTTTACATATATTTGTCTAAATCTTTCAACAAAAAGAAGGTGCCTTCACCATCTATCTCTGTATTTTGTCCAGTCAGAATTATGCTGGAATCTTGTGTTTACAGCATATTCGTAGAAAGTTGAGTGGAAGGAAAAACTGGCAGGAAAAGGAAGACGACGGCAACTTTGAAGGATCCAATTTGGATTTTCTCACCCAAAAGTCAGATTTGTTTCACTTGCATGTTATGTGGAGCTATACTTATCAGAAGCCCAACATTTAATTTAAAATGTGTTTATTAATGTTATGTAATATTTTTAATTTTCTGAAACACTAAGTTTGGGGTTTTTCATAATCTGTATGTTCTAATTAAAATGACAAGTAATATGTTTGTGCAATGAATCTAAGAGTTTTACCTACTGAAATAAGGGAACACAAAACTTTTTAAGTGAATAATTATTGACATAATTACTTATTTTGCTGAAGTTACTTCTCAGTCGTTTTTTGTCTTATTGCAATTTGATCTAAAAACCAGACAAAAATACTTGGCAAGATTTAGTGATTATATTCTGTTTGTAGTTATGAAGTTCTATGTGCATATATCTAGTTTTTAACGATCAAACCTTTTAGGCACTAAACCTAAAATCAGAAAAGCTTCACAAACCGACGAGTTAAAAAACACATTACTGAGCTTTTGTTGGTGAATTAAGATCATGAAACCAAAGTATTCAGACTTTATGACTGATTGCAGCTGGATGACGTGTCAGAAGAACTCTGACCTTGTGCCCCGCTGTCTTCCTGCTCAGATCCAGGTGATCAAAATAAACACAGCGGACAACAGAGAGACCCGCTCCGCCAAGGACGCGCTGCTGCTGTGGTGCCAGATGAAGACCGCAGGGTGAGCGGCATCAGGACCCGTCTAAGATTTAAAGGGGACCCACTACCCAAAACTCACATCCTGCAGGTTCAATAACAGACATTTGGGCCTCAACTGTGCGGAAGAGGATTAGTGCCACTGAAAAATAGACTTTCTTTCCTCAGAACTACCTTAACTTTTTTTCTCAGAAGTTTGACTTGAATGTGAGAATTTTGTTTTCAAAGTTTTGACTTTTTTTTCCCCCTCAGAATCTTGACTGTAACCTCATAATTCTGACTTCTTTTTTTTTTTTTCAAAATTCTGACTTTGATAATGATAACGATTGCTTTATTCAACAGACTCGTGGTCCACAAAGACATGATGCACAACAACACGACATATAAAAATAAAAAAATAAAATCTTATAAGAGACTTCCATACCAATGTTTCCACAGAGCTTCTCAATTTTACGTTTTTTCTCAGAATTCTGACTTTAGTCTTCTGAAATCAAGTCATAATTCTGTTAAAAAGTCAGGATTTCTTTTGTTCCAGTGGCCCTAATTGTCTTCCGTACAACTGCTTCTAAAAACAGCCCAATTGCTTAAAACCCCCACCAAACTGTTTTTTTGGTGTCTGTAAAATGGGCCGTTTCAAAAACCTTCTGGAATCACCGTTACCTAGCAACCCAGCCCTGTTACCTAGCAACCCAAGCTGATTTCCAGCACATTTGGTGAGCTGGTTTTACTGTTTTGTGCTCTACAGTATTGTTTTTGTTGTTGATTTATCATTCAGAAATAACTCCCGGCATTCTTGTTGGTTGTGCATGAGATGCTACTAATGCTTTTCAAAGATGTCAGTCAGGAGCAGGTTGTTTGGATCTAAAGTGACAGAGGCCCCGAAACAGCTCAAAATAAAGAACTGAGCAGAATAAAGTCTCATTATCCAAGAATAATTTTGTGCAAAAACATTTAATTTATATTGATCCAACCTGTTCAAGGAAGCCCAATAACTTGCCTTTAGACAAAGATTTCACATCTTTGCTTTTAAATCTAGCCTCCTTCTCCATGGCGGACCTTTTGATTTGACAAATCTTCAATTTCTGCTGCAGGTACCCAGAGGTAAACATTCAGAACTTCACCACCTGCTGGAGAGACGGCCTGGCCTTCAACGCCCTCATACACAGACACAGGTAGCAGCTGATCAGCCTGGGCCGCGTTCTCACCACACATGTGACACAGATGTTAGTTTCCAGTGAGCTAAAATACATCTTGTCCATGAGAGCTGGTGTGTTTCCGCCCGGCAGACCGGACCTGATAGAGTTCCACAAGCTGACGCGCTCCAATGCGACGCACAACCTGCAGCAAGCCTTCAACGTCGCCGAGCAGCACCTGGGTCTCACCAAACTCCTGGACCCCGAGGGTGAGGAAGATGCATTAAATACAGTTTCATGGAAAACAGTATTTAATAAATATTAGCGGTGTAAAGCCACACCAATATGCTCTGGAAAGTTTCAGTGCTGCTCTTTCAGTTTGGTACACGTGAATACATCGTTGTTTTAAAGCTCAAATACATGCAAAACTAAGTGTAGTTTTTTTTTTTTTTTTGTCAAACCTTTTAACAATTAACTTAATTGTTCACCAGAAAAAACTGCAAACCAAATGAAAACGCAGCTGATGGTGGAAATAAATGAGCCAAAGTCCAAATCCAGCTGCCTGTGAAAACATTCAATGCACAGCAGCAAAGACTTTATTATCAATTCATTGTTCAAATGCAAATTAAAAATAAAAAATTCTAATGAATTTAATATTATTCAATATATATTAGATATACAGTGAAACTAAATTAAGATTCTTGCCAACGAAACTGAAAACTTGGATATCACCCAACTATAAATCAGAACAAATAGTCATTTTTAAAAAGTTAATTTTTAAAAAGTTGTCTACACAACAATAATATTTAAAAACTAGATACGAGAAACAATTTTAAAAACACAAAATGTTGATTTTAATTTTAGAGTTTTGACTTTTTTCCTCAGAATCCTGACAAATTTTCTGATTTAAAAAGTTATAATTCTGAGAGAAAAGACATGCACGCGGCGACAGTGGAGAGGAAAAACTTCCCTTCAACAGGAAGAAACCTCCAGCAGAACCAGAACCAGAACCTGGCTCGGTACTGGCCGCCATCTTCCATCTGGAGAACTAAACCAGGAACATTTTCTATGTTCTTGAAAGCAAAAGGCTAATAACGTTAGCAGTTGATATAACAGAGTAGTAGAAGAAGAAAGTGAGGAAAAGCGGTGGGTCTGTCCTCCACTGGCCTGAGCTCTGTTTTGTTTTCTTTCCTCCAGATGTGAACACGGAGAATCCAGATGAAAAGTCCATCATTACGTACGTGGTCTCCTACTACCACTACTTCTCCAAGATGAAGGCTCTTATTGTGGAGGGGAAGAGGGTTGGCAAGGTAACAGATGCACCTTTTACTTACCGACATCACAGATATAATGCTGTCAAAGGCAGAGGAGGTGCAAGAAAGTTCAAGTTGGGATGTTTCTGATTTTTTACATTTTATTTAACAAAGTGCCATGAGTAACTAACTAGAATATTTTTGGAAGAGATTTAAATGGCCCTTCCCAAAGTTGGTTGGAATCCAGGTGATCATCATCTGATGATGAAAATTGGCAGCAAAGCTAAGGTTAGCGTCAATGCTATCACTAGCATGTGGACTTGTATTGATTTACTCCGTTCAGCATGTTAAATATGGCTAGTATATAAAAAATTAGCTAAAGTGCTTATTTTAGCAGTAGACTGTCATTAGCATGAGGGCTATTGCTAGCACATAGAATGACTAGCATGTTGACACTACCAGTAGGATGTGAGTAATAAAGAGCAGGTTCACTAACAGTGACCTACTCCACTGTAAGTCACTGTTAGCCAAAATTAAGTGTATAAGCTAAAGCTAGGCAAAATGCTAAGGTTAGCTTAAATGCTGTTGGTAGCATGTGAGCTATCACTAGCATGTTGACTTCCATTGACTCACTCTAAACAGTATGGTAAACATAACTAATAAATAACAAATTAGCAAAATGCTTATTTTAGCTATCATGCTAATGTTAGCATGAAGGCTATCGTTAGCATTTCTTTTTTTCCATCCCGCTATTCCAGATCTCGCTTCTGAATTTGTTTGTACAACAAAATATAAATCATAAGTACCTTAAAAATATATATCTTTAAAATATATTTCTCAGATTGAAATAAAATGGGAAGCAGGAAAAGTTCATATAAAAACATAAAATTATTTGTAAATGAAAAAATTACGAAAAATATTCAGAAACTTTAAAAGTTAAAAAATAAGTAAAAGTAGCAGCTGAAGCATAAAAAGCATTTATTTGTATTTATTTTTTAGAATGTTTTTTTTTATTTTTAGTAATTATTATTTGCCACCTTTTTTGTCTGAACTGTTTTTGTTTTATTTTTCTCTCTAAGTTTTAGTCTGCAAACACTAGTGGGAAAATATGAGTCAAAAGGTTGTTTATTCAATTCTAATATGTAATATAAATACATTTATTATGAGTCCTTCACTATTTTACTGATTCCACACATTAAAATACGCAAAAAAAAAAAAAAACATGAGAGAAGAAAATTTTGTCGAGTTTTTGTTTTTGCTGTTTATATATTTTTTATTTCTCGCTCTCAGGTGTTGGACAATTGCATCGAGACGGAAACGATCATCAACCGCTACGACGCTCTGGCGTCGGAGCTGCTGGAGTGGATCGAGAAAACCATCGCCATCATCAGCAACCAGAAATTCGCCAACTCCCTGACTGGAGTCCAGCAGCAGCTGCAGGCCTTCACAACCTACTGCACTGTAGAGAAGCCCATCAAGTATGAAACGACATTTTGTTCCCCTGGTTCTACAGTTAGCAACTACCACAGCAGCTAGTTGCTAACTGCTAGCATTTCTCTGTTTTTCAACACAAAAAGTGCAGAAACAAACCAGATTAAGAGTTTCCCTTAGTTAAGATCTTGAGTGTGACTTTGTTTTTTTTGCTTTATGTGGTGAAAAAATGCTAAAAAAATTTTTTTGAGGATAACAGAGGTTAAATATATTTATTTTTGTCCAGGTTTCAGGAGAAAGGAAACCTTGAGGTCCTTCTGTTCACCATCCAAAGCAAACTCAGAGCCAATAACCAGAAACCCTACGTGCCTCAAGACGGGAAGCTCATCTCAGACATCAACAAGGTTTACACCTCTGGCTAAAATTACTCCATGTTTCTGTTTTAGAAAAAAAAACACAGATATACAGTCATATTTCTGCTATCACTGTAGACAGAAAAAATAAAAAAGGAAGAGTACATTTCCACCAAAACCTCAGAATTTCACTTGTTTTACTTTTAGGAAAGAATTTTTAAGAAATCTTGGAAAAGAGTTTGAAAAGTCAAAAATTCGCAGGAAAAAATTGGTAATTTTTTGTTTCCAAATTTGCTAGAAACAAAAACAAAACATTCAGATTAATCTCAGAAATATTCTAGAAAACAGAAAAATTTTCTAGAAATTATTGAGAAATTTTCTGAACAGTCTCTGAAATTTTTTAGAAAAAGCAAACACATTTCTGAGTCACAAAACTCTAAAATTTGCTGGAAAAAATTCTGAGTTTAATCTAAACATTTTTATAGGAAAATGTCAGAAATTTGCTTGAAAATTTCATTTTGAAATGAAATCCAGAAATTATGTTGAAAAAACTTAGAAATGATTATTCTGGAAAGTCAGAAAAAACTCTCAGAAATCCAGAGTTCAATCTCAAAATATTTCTAGAAAAAACTTGGTAATTTCAGAATTTGAAATGTCAAAAATTCAAGGAGAACCTGGAAATTTTCAATTTTTGGAAATTTTTGAAAATTCCATGTCTTTTCTAAAAAATTCCTCAGATGATTCTCAAAATTAGATTTTTTTTCTTGCAAATTTCAGACTTTTGTATCTTAGAAATTTCTAAGTCTCCAAGAGTTTTTTTGGTGGAAATTTACTACAGGGGAACAACAGACCATAGTAGATTTTTTCCTAATTATTTAACTCTGTTGTTTTTCGCCGCTTGTCGTGCAGGCCTGGGAGCGCCTGGAGAAGGCGGAGCATGAGAGGGGCGTGGCTCTGCGTAAGGAGCTGATTCGTCAGGAGAAGCTGGAGTTGCTAGCTCAACGCTTCGATCACAAGACGACCATGAGGCAAGCGTGGCTCAACGAGAACCAGAGACTCGTGTCGCAGGTAGGAAAGATGCACTTCCTGTAATTTCATGCATCCTTCACCTCCTGAAAGCAAAAAAAGCGTCTGCTAGCTAACTTTATGAGGAGCCGTTTGTACAGATAAATTAGCAGCAATAATTTGGATTATTTAGTTTTTCATAAGAGAACAAAAATGGGGCTTGTTTTATTTTGTCATATTTTCATCAAGTTATTAATTCTTTTAGAAATGACTCAGTTTCAAACTGAGTATTTAATTAACAAGTGAAATATTTAGTTTACAAACACATTTAGCTCCAAACTAAATTTTTCCTAGCAAGGATTTAGTTTGAAGCCAAAAAATTTAGGTGCAAAATGAAGATGTAGTTGACAAGATAAATATTTAGCTCCATACTAAATTTGTAGCTTAGAGATAAATGTTTGGTTTGTACACTAAATATTTAGTTTGGAGTTAAATATATATTTATTTAGAATTTTTTTCTAAAAATCTAGAAAAAAAATTATTTTATAAAAGTTTAGTTAGAAAAATTTTGAGTTAAATATTTAGCCTCAAACTAAATATTTCTTTAATTAGCAAGCTAAATATTTAGTTGAAGCCAAATATTTGGCCACAATTTACACATTTAATGTCATTTCTAAATGAATGAATAACACGGTGAAAATACGACTGTTTGAAATCAAACATTAATCAAAGCATTTTTTCTTACTACAGATTGAGTAACCCTCATTATTATTACTTTTGCTTTTGTTCCTGCAGGATAACTTCGGCTACGATCTGCCGGCCGTGGAGGCGGCGATGAAGAAGCACGAGGCCATCGAGGCGGACATCGCCTCGTACGAGGAGCGCATCGGCGTGGTGATGGAGCTCTCCTCGGAGATGGAGAAGGAGGGATACTACGACATCCGGCGCATCCTGGCCTGCAAAGAGAACATCCTGGGCCAGTGGAGCCTGCTGAAGGAGCTGGTGGCCGGCAGGCGGACCCGGCTGGAGAAGAACCTGGCTCTGCAGAAAACCTTCCAGGACATGGTCTACATGATCGACTGGATGGAGGACACACAGGCAGGAAACCCACCTCATCATCATCATCATCATTACTATTATTGACGGTGCTTTTTAGGGATGCACGATACATCGGTATCGGCCCACATTACTAATTTTTTTCACATATCAGTATTGGTCCGATAAATAAAACTGGGCCGATAGGAACAACCGATATTTATTTTTATCTTTTCTGGTTGTTTTTTTCCAAATCTGCTGAAACTGTAGTGAAATAAATAGAACGTCGGCCATAACAGCAACATCAACATCGGATATCGATAATGATGATTTTCATATCGGTGCATCTCCAGTGCTTTTGTTATATGTAAAAAGCCTTAAAATAAATGTCATTGTTTCACTCAAATTTAAATTTTTTTAAAGATTTTAACTTTAAATCATGAACATTCTTCCAGCGGGTAAATAATTTTACACTGTGGAAAAAATTTTCCAATAAAAGTTGCAACAATTCCTGCAAACAAAGCATTTTTTTTTTAATTTTATTTAATTTTTAAATTGAAGTTGAAGTTTTAATTTGTAATCTTTGGCCTCCCCCTAACAGCTAACGTAAATTTTAAAATGCTTGGCACCTTTCACAAACACATTTTGGGTCTTTAAAAATTTAAATATAATCAAACAGAAAAAAATACAAATTAAATTCTCTGAAATTTACAAACGGACGTACAAATATTCAGAAAACTGTTGAGGAAAATCACATTTTAATAATAAGAATGTCGTCAAGGTCAAGACTAATACAAGAACATATTGGATGAAAAACTTGTTCTGGCCTTCATTATGCATGTAAAAGCACTCTACCGCCACCTTCTGGATGAAATTATCACATTTACACAATATAATAATAATAGCGTGATAGTGTTCCAACATGTATTTTGTTATGTGACAGCAATATTCTTCCATATAATTACAATGAGCACATTAAATAAAAAGCTTAAGACAACTTAAATTGAAGGCTGGATGAGAATATTGATGAAAAATTTCTACTTCCATTGGAAGATTATTTCATTTTTTTTATAAGGGAAAATGTTTCGTTATAAATGAAATACTCTGAATGTGGAAGTAGACATTTTTCATTAATATAAAAACAACTATTTCTTGCTGAAAAGTTCCTTGCAAGTCAGTTTTGTATTATTTCAAGCGCGCTAAAATATTTCCACTGGAACTTAAGACAAAAATACTTGGTGATATTTTGTGTTTTTACAGTGTTCCTTACGCAACTGAATAGTACGGAGCTAAATTGCAACTATAAATTTTACTCAAAATTTAAAAAAATGAGACTGATGTTCAAAATTACTGTTCAGATTCACTGTTTTTTTTGTTTTTTTCCAAATTTACATCTTTTTTTCTTTAGAACAAACATTATGGCCCCAATTTAGCTCCATAATTGTCATAAGTGTCTATTACGGCAGCTTTCAGAAAGAAGCGAGTTCTTTAGTCTTGTTCTGCAGTTCTTTATTTTTATGATGCGGGTTTTACAAAAACTTAGCAAAGCAGGAGAAATATTAATGTTTTGATTTTATTTGAAATTTACCCAGAAAGTTTTAAATTTGTCACATTCAGTGAGAGAATCAGAGTTTGACGCTTTTTATGTTGTAAACTATTTAGTTTAAAATGTGAATCTTCCTTTTCATGCTCCCAGGCTCTGCTGCTGTCGAAGGACTTCGGGAAGCATCTGCTGGAAGTGGACGACCTGCTGCAGAAGCAGAGCCTGCAGGAAGCTGACATTTCCGTTCAGGCGGACAGAGTCGAGACGCTCAACGCTGCGGCGCTCAAATTCACCACTGTAAAGGGTACGAAACGCCCCACTGACAGCCTGTAGGGCAAAAAATCTGATCCGTTATAGAGAAAAGAGTTCTTATTGAGCCGGAGTTTCGGATCTGAATGAGACCAAAACTCTGAAGTCTCTACTTTATTTACAGTACAAAAAAATACTGAATGTTCTCAAAGGTTAATTAGATACAAAAGAGGATTAGGGAGACAAAGGAAAAGAAGAATTTTTTTTTTTCCAGAATTCTCAGATCAAAGTCGGAATTCTGAGGAAAAAAATTCAGAATTCTTTTTTTTCCTCTAAGTTCTCCAAATCCTCTTTTGCAACTGTTAGACTTTAGAGAATATTCATTTTTATCTGTTTTTTTTTTTCAGGATTCACTTTTTTCATAATTCCGACTTTGGTCGCAGAATTCCAACGTTTTTCCCTGAATCTCGACTTTAATCTAAAAATTTACTTTTTTTCAGAATTCCAACTTTGATCTCAGAATTATTATTTCTTTCTCTGCGTTCCAAATTTGATCTAAAAGTATATATTTTTCCCAGAATTCTGTCCTTTTCTTAGAATTCCCACTTCTTCCTCACATTCCTGACTTTAATCTTCGGAGCCACACCTTTTGGGATTTTTAAAATGTCGTCTAGAATAAGTAAAGCGTAACTTTATTTCTGTTTTTAATGAAGTGGAACCATTTTGGTGGAAAAACCACAAACGGCGATATTTGGCTGCCACCGGGCCTCTTAAATTGCAAGTTTTTGTTCATGAACTACAAAGAAAATCCTCCATTTTTATTGCCAGTTAATATCGCCTAGCTTAGCATTAGCCTAGCATCAGTTTAGGTGGCTTCCTGGAACACATTGTGTGTAATTTTCAGCAGTTTTTTACTCCGGGTTTGTGAGATGATTGCTTCTGCCTCCCAGGCTACCAGCCGTGCGACCCGCAGGTGATCTGTAACCGTGTGAACCACGTCTCTTCCTGTCTGGAGGAACTGAAGCAGCTAGCGGCTAAACGCCGCGCGGAGCTGGAGGAGTCGAGGCAGCTGTGGGCGTTTTTCCAGGTGGGTCGGGTTGTGGGAACGCTTCGGACTTCTTTCAGGACAAATCAGGAGATAATGAGGTGTTTGAAAATAAAGCAAGATGAGAGCGTTTCCGTTTTAAATACAAACTCTAGAGCAGACATGTTGTTTTCGTTTTAAGCTGTTGTTTTGGTCTCCCTGTTAGGAGCTGGAGGAGTCAGAGGCCTGGATCCGGGAGAAAAGCTCCATCCTGGCGTCTCAGGGCTTCGGGAAGGACCTGAGCAGCGTGCTGAGGTTGCTACAGAAACACAAGACTCTGGCCGGGGAGCTGCTGGCGCACCGCTCGCTGCTGCAGGTGTGCTTTTAAATCTGCGACCTTTAAAATGGACTCCAAAGTCCTGATCTGTGATCAATTAACCACATTTTAATCAAACTGTATCGACAAAATAAGCAACATTTTTGCTAACGTTTTCAAAAACTCCTTTGGTTGCTAAATGATTGAATAAATAGATTAGATGAGGGCAGAATGCCAAAACATTTACTCAAGTAAGAATATCACTACTTCAACATATTTTTACTCAAACGTAAAAAGTAGCAAGAAATTGCTCATGTGAGAGTAAAAAAGTATTTGGTAAAAAGCCTATTCAAGTATTGAGTAACTGTTAAATTATAAATCATTTAACAATTAAAAATTACGTCAAAATGACAATAATTCATATCAGTAACAAGAAGTGACAAAATCAGGCAAACAAAAATGGAGCAGTATATTGTTTTAAGAAGATTAAAAAGAATCTCATAAAAAAAACTGTAAAAAGCTCATTGCAACAATAAATTTTGTCGTTATAACGGCAAACTTTCTCCTTCACATTTCGCAAAAACCCGAATCTCCTTCCCTCCCCCCGATTCGTTAGTCGTTATAACGAGAAATAAAATTTGTGTCTCCATAACAACAAACTTTCCAGCTTTAAGCTTTACATTTTGTTATAACAATAAAGTTGGCAAAAAAACTTAAAAAACTTTAAATTTGTCAAATTTTCTGATTTAACAAAACTTTTGTCGTCGTAACGAGATTTGAAATTAGTCGTTACAAAGAGGAGCTTTCTTCTTATATTGAGTTACCGCTCGTGAATTTATTTCTAACTTCTGACAGTTAAAGGCTTCCGTACGAAGCAGCTTTGTCCTCCATTGTTGTTTTCGAATGTGCAACAGATTCACGGCCGTACTAAAAAAAAAACAATACAAAGGTTCCAGATCAGATCTTTTATATATAAAAACAAAAAAATGCAATTGATTGTAACGCATTAAAGTCTACATAACTAATTAATTTATATTGAAGTTCCATCCTTTGTTTTTGGATCTTTCTTGTCTGTTTCAGCCAGCGCTGCTCCGTTTGTTTGTGTTTTTTCTTCACCTCCTTCTAAAACCTATTTTTCCAGAACACCATAAAGCGAGGGAAGCAGATTCTGAGCGAAAAGAGCTTCGGCACGGCGGGGATCCAGGAGCGCATCATGGAGGTGAAAGACGAGTGGAAGAAGCTGGAGGACCAGGCGGCGCAGCATCTCGGCCACCTGCAGGAGGCGCTCAACTTCTTCCAGTTTTCCACGGAGACGGACGACGTGGCGGCGTGGCTGCAGGACGCCTACCGCCTGGTCTCCAGCGAGGACTTCGGTCACGATGAATACTCCACTCAGTCGCTGCTGAAGAAGCACAAGGGCGTGACGGAGGCCATCGATAAACACAGGTTGCATGTAGTTGCTCTGCGCAAACACATGGTGGTGCTGTCTCTGCAGTACAGAGAGCAGGAGGTGAGTTGTGGAGGCTAAACCTGTTAAAGCTGCAGTGTGTATCTTCTACTTGCATATTGATTAATTTGCGGTGTCCAGGTTTGATGCAGATTAGCAACATCAGGCGCTTAAGGAATTAAAATGGCCTTAGCACTGTCAATCAAGCTTGTGTATGAGTTGCTAAGTGTGCTAATGGCAGAGAAACAACTTACTGTTACAGAAAAATTGTTTACCCGCCGTCATTGGTGGCCATGCTAACTAGCTTTAGCATTGGTGGGAGACTATGTTGTGCTAAACCAGCTGTAGTGCAGCGGAGAGCATGAGAGTGATTGGCAGCACTAAGCCCCTCCTCCTGGCTCTGATTAGTTGTTCCTGACTGAGTCGGGTATTTCTGTAGAGATGGATCTTTTCATGACGTAACGATAATTTGATCATATATCAATATTTATAACTTATAGAACAATATATATAATTTCATATTTGTTAAAACCGTCACCATGTGAGTTTATGAGACAAATAATCTGTAAAAAGATTGATCTCCTCCCAGAGCTGTTAGAAATGCACCAGTCAGAGCCAGGAGGAGGGGCTTAGCGCTTTCAATCAATCTCATGTACAACCTGCTAAATGTGCTAATGGTGGAGAAATTACTTACTGTTATAGAAAATGTCATCAGTCGCTATGCTAACTAGAATTAGCATTCATAGCAGGCTATGCTAGCGGCATTGTTGCACCACACGGAGGGTGATTGATAGCGCTAAGACCCGCCCCCTGGCTCTGATTGGTTGTTTCCAGTTAGCTCTGGCAGAAGAGTTTCAACAAAGATGCAAAAAAAATGATTTATAAAAGTTACAAACTGCAGCTTTAATTGTATATTTTTAATCTTTGTAAGCATGTGGTGTGACTTTGTTTCCTCACCTGTCTGCAGGAGGTTCAGGTGCGTTTAGGTGAGGTGGAGCAGCTGTACACGGAGGTCGCAGAGGTCGCTGTACTCAGACAGCAGTGGCTCCACGACGCACTCGCCGTGTACCGCATGTTCAGCGAGGTGAACGCCTGCGAGCTCTGGATCGACGAGAAGGAGCAGTGGCTGGAGAAGATGGAGATCCCGGAGAAGCTGGAGGACGTGGAAGTGGTGGCGCACAGGTGAGGGGAACTCCGAGGATCCGACAGAGAAACACAGAATGCTTTCTGTTCCCAAATCCACGCGTCTCTGCGGCTTAGGTTTGAAAGCCTGGACCAGGAGATGAACAGCCTGATGGGACGGATCCTGGACGTCAATCAGATCGTTCAGCAGCTGCTGGACGGAGGTCATCCGTCTTCAGCGGAGGTCAGAGGTTGTCAGGATCACCTCAACTCCAGGTACAAAAACAATGCAGACGACGCAACACGGATTGTCAATCTAGGGTCTGATGCAACTCCGAATCTCATTCTTGGCCCTGGAATTATTCATTTGTGCTGCTATAAATGGTAAAAGAAGAAAGTGAGACTTAAAACGGACGTTTTTGACCTAAACCTTGAATTCACACTGTAAAAACACAAAATTTTAAGTACTTTTTGTCTGGCTACTAGTGCAAATATCTCTGTACATTTGAATACAGACAAAACTACAACGGCATGTCAGGGCCAAAAAAAGTGATCTACAGAAATCTGAGACATTTTCAAGACAAGTAAATTTCTCAGTTGCAAGAAAAAAAAAAATCTGATTTTTTTTTTTAGATTAACTGCAAATATTTTCTAGAAAATAGCTCATAAATGTCTAAGTTTCAAAAGTTGAATTATTTTAAAACTTAGAAATATGTAAACCTTTCCCCCGGCTGGAGTCTTTTGTTTTTTTTGTTTTTTTTTTACAAATTTGCGACTTTTCACACCCATAAATTGCCCTGCTTTTTTTCTGGAAAATTTCTGACTTTAATTTAAAAATTTCAGAATTTTTTTTTTTCTAGAAAATTTGTGGGTTTTCAAACTCAGAAATGTACTTTTTTTTTTTTTTTTTTTTAAGAGAACTTCAGACATTAATCAAAAAAATTTAGATGTCCTTTCTAGCAAGTCTGCAACATTTCAAACTCAGAAATTTCCTAATTTCTTTCGAAAATCTCTCAGATAAATCTAACAATTTCTGAAATGTTTTGCAAAAAATTGTTTTACAACTCCTTTTAGCACAACAGCAGTCCTTCCCAGTGTCCCGTCAGAAGCAGAAATTAACCCCCAGTGTGCCGAGAGAAGCAGCTTGTCGTCCGAAAACGTTGCTTGTGCGTCAGATTTATGGGTTGTACCAGAAGCGCGAATACAAAGGCTCCAACTCAGGACTTCTGTATGTAAAAATGGTTTAAATGTGTTAAAATCTATGTAATTAATTGAGCTGTATGTCTTATAAACTACCACTCAGAGAGAGAGTGTGTGTGGGTGTGTTGACTTGTTCATTGACTGCTTTAATGTCTGGCAGCAGCAGAGCCTTGTGACCTTGGCTCCTCTTGCTGTCTCAGGGTGACCATCTGTGCTGCTTTCCTCCCTCAGGATGAGCTCAGCTCTCATCAGATGTCCACAAATATCAACAAACACAAAAGATCTGATTTTATTATCACCTCGTCAGACGTTTATAGGTCTGACGTCCCTCACTTTTGAATCAATAAAATATGTAATATTTAGGCTAGCGTTTCCACTTAAATCCTCATTAGTCTTCAAGCTGCAACTGAAGTCAAAAACACAAAATATTACCAAGTAATTTTGGTCTGAAAATATCTTTGAACCCTTGAAATAAGATAAAAACTAACTTACAAGCAGAGGTGAGCAGAGTAAACAAACATTGTACTCAAGTAAGAATAGCAACACTTCAACATATTGTTAGTAAAGTAAAAGTAAAATCTAGAAAGAAATTACTCAAGGGTAAAAAAGCATTTGGTAAAAAGTCTACTGATCAAATTATCAATAATTTAATATTTAAAAAATACATAATCAGACAAACCAAAATGTAAAGTTAAGTGGAAATTTTTGTTATTTAAGGACCAAAATGACAATAATTCATATAAGTAATAAAAAAAAAAATCAGGCAAAAGAAAATGTTTCCAAATCAGTTTCTTTGAATACAAATCTTATGAAACTGCAGGTGTGTCTCTGTCTGGTGAATTTAAGGTTAAAACATGTTTGTTTTTCATTCAGTGGGAGGAAAATCCAGAAAATTTACTTAAGTGAGAGTAGAAATACCTCAAAAATAAATTTACTCAAAATACAGCATAGTAAAAATACTCCTAAAGGTATATATGTATATATATATATTTTTTTCAAAAATGTTACTCAAGTAAATGTAATTATTTACTGCCAAATTTGCTTACAAGTAAGTTTTCAACAAGACATAAGAATTTGTTTTAAGTCATTAATATCTCAGGATTGATGAAAAAGCAGATTATTTGATTTACAACATGGCAAAAATGTCACGTTAGAAGTCAAATAATCTACCAGTGGAATTAGAACTGGGTTGCTAGGTAACGGGCTGGACTCGGCTGGGGTTGCTAGGTAACGGCACAGTGGAATGTTGACGTAGAAATAAGTGAAATGATCTACCAGGGGAACTAGAACATTTTCATCAATATTCAAGAATTATTGGCTTAAAACAAGCTGCTATTTACTGCAATGTTACTTGTAAATTAATTTAGTCTTATTCCAATATGTGTACATTAAGAACTAGATAAAAATACTCGGTAAAATTTTGTGTTTTTGCAGTGTTTTGTGTCTGAGACGTTGCGTTTCTGTTGGCTGAAGGGCTCCATATGCTCCAACCTGCTGGTCTGGATCAGATTCAGCAGGAAATATTTTAGGACAGCCAGTGAAGCAGACAGGAAGTGACCTGAAATCACAGCAGACTGATCCTAGAGGTTTAGCTTTTTTCTGTTTTTATATTAGTCTAACTGAAAAAATGAGTTAATTATACGCAGTTGCGCAGGTGAGACACAAAATGTCCTCCAATTCTTTGCATTTGGTGTCTTTTTTTTTTAACGTTTGAAAGTGAAGCTGAATATAAATCCTCATCATGTTTTTTTAAGACTTAAAGCTGTAATTTTATAAAAAAAAAATATATTTTTTATATATATATTTGTAAGAACTGTCACTATGCTGTGTCAGTTTGTTATGAGACAGATAATCTCTGAAAATCTTCTCCATCTCTTTCTTGAGCTTCCATTACCATCTGAAGAAATGCACCAAAACAATCAGAAACAGGAGGCAGGGCTTAGCGTTGTCAATCAACCTCGTGAACGCGCTGGAAAATCTGCTGATGGCGGAGAAACAGCTTACTGTTAAAGGAAAACTGTAAAAAGCCATCGTCATCACTGGCTGTGCTAACTAGCATTGGCATTTATGACAGGCTATGCTAGCTGCAGCATAGCAGAGAGCAATGTTTAAGTAAAATTGACCGTTAAAGTGAATTTCTGCATCTGTTTTTGTTTGTTTTGGGCGGTAGGTGGAACACCATCGTTGAGCTGGTGGAGCAGAAGAAGGATCAGCTCGACTCGATGCTTCGCCTGCAGAATTACCTCCTGGAGTGCGCCGAGATCAAGTCCCAGATCCAGGACAAGAGGAAAGCCATCGACGCCACGCAGTACATGGGCAGCGACCTGGGAGGTGTCCTCGCTCTGCAGCGACGGCTCTCCACCATGGAGGGGGCGCTGTCTGTCCTGGAGCCCAAACTGCTGCATCTACAGGTACAGGAAGCCCGCAGAGGAATCCGAACCATTCAAATAAAACCGTTTCTGATCGTAGCTTTTCCCTTCGTTATGATGCAGGAGGAAGCGGAGTTTCTAGCCGCCGCTCATCCCAGCCGAACCATGGAGATCCTGGTGCCGTTCGATGGCATCAGCGTCGAGTGGGAGGGGCTTAAAAGGACACTACAGGGATGCGAGGACTCTCTGATGGTGGCCAGCAGGCTGCAGAGCTTCATACAGGTACACAGAA
The DNA here is from genome assembly GCA_903067095.1 of Girardinus metallicus. NCBI lineage: Eukaryota > Metazoa > Chordata > Actinopteri > Cyprinodontiformes > Poeciliidae > Girardinus > Girardinus metallicus. The sequence continues at coordinate 25,488 of CAEGAE010009589.1, forward strand.
ATAGAATAACCAACAACATAAACAGAGCTTTGGAGTTTATCAAGAAAATGAATTAGATTAGGGGAAGATAAGAGCGCCAAACATTTTCAAAGTTAGCAAAAATGCTAAATGAAAAATTAAGTCCTCTATTAGAACAAGGGAGCCCACCCCTGCTATTGATTTTACAAGAAGAGGCAATTTCACACTATGTTCAAGAGGTTTTACTATTTTAAAAGACAAAATCAGTTCACCATTTAAACTTCTGTTGGCGTCTTATATTAGTAATTAGTCTGGTACGTCCTGCTAGCATTGTTTGAAAAGCTTTGTGGTTTATTCAACTGAAGGTTACAAAACAGCCAAATAAATTATTGCTTTAGAATTTATCTGAAAAACTTGGTTAAAGGAAACCAAGTTCACTAAATGTTTTCAAAGTTAGCAGAAACAGCTGCTAATAACGGATTAGCGCAAGTGTACCAACCACTGCATCTTAAATTCCTACCCAACTCTCTACAGCTTCATCTAACATCAGCAGCTTTGAAATGAGACCCATGTCATGTCCCATCAGGACCTGGACTCCTTCCTCACCTGGCTGGTCCAGACCCAAACGGCCGCTGCCTCGGACCAGCTGCCCAACGATCTGGAGGAGGCGGAGAAACTCATCAACAAGCACGCCGCTCTCAAAGAGGAGATCGGACGGTAGGTGCCTGCTCTAACAAGTCTCCTTTCTGCCGGGTTTCACCTGACGCGCCGTCCGGTCCGGATCCAGGTACGAGGAAGACTACGAGCGTCTGCAGGCCATGAACGAGCTGCTGGAGTCGGAGGACGCCCCCCTGCCGCAGGCCGCCCTGCAGCAGTGGCTGCAGAAGCTTGACGTCGGCTGGAACAAGCTCCTGGAGATGTGGGAGAGCCGGAGGGAGGTTCTGGTCCAAGCTCACATCTTTCACCTGTTCCTGCGAGACGTCAAACAAGCGGAGTCCTTCCTGAACAACCAGGTGAGTTTTTTAAAACTCAAAACGTTATGATTGGAGTAATTATATGACCGTACAGCTTTGAAAAGCATTGATAGAGCCTCCTGCACAACCAACAAGAACGCAGCAAGTGGTTGAAGTAGGAAGATTTATCCAAAATATTGATAATATCTGTACCAAGTTGGGATTAGTATCGGATCGATACTTTAGTCACAGAATCCCTCCTGAAATTTTTTGTTGTTGTTGTATTGTAGTTTCTTAACTCTACCATACAAAAAAAATCACTTTAAAATTATAACTTTTTGCATATCAATGCACAAAATTTTTTGTTTTATTTGTATTTCTGTTTATCAAGTTAATATTATTAAAGCGTTTTGTAGACACCTATACACTTTCCCCAAATTTTGTCGAATGCTTTAACAGAATAATTCAACGGAAAAAACACAAAAACAGCGTAACGATCAAGAGTTTGACGATATATCAAACTTTAAAAAAATAATTAGCGATATTGGTGATACTGGCTCTGTATTTATTTGACACTGGATCAATATTAAAATACGCAGCATCACTTAACTCTGTCATGTAAATCTGGATGTTAAGTAAACAACAAAACAGTTGGTAGTTTCTAGCAGGCAATGTACAGGTTGCTAGGCAACGGGGCTGAGTTCTGCTGGGGTTGCTAGGCAACGGGCAGTGCCTGCTGATTTGGAGGTTTTGAAATGGCTCAATTTCCAGACACTAAAAAAAAAACACTTGGGTTGTTTTTAGAAGCAGTAGAAACCGGAACTGAAAGCATTAAAAACGTGAAAAGTGTGAATTTTGCCTGATTTTTGCTCAATTCTTTATTGCTGCGTCTTTGACGTTAAGTCACTTGGCGGTTGTCCTGTTCGTCCTCCAGGAATCGGCTCTGGCCCACGTGGAGCTCCCCACCACGGTGGAAACGGTCGAAGGCGCCATCAAGAAACACAAGGACTTCACTACCACCATGGAGCTGAACCTGCACAGGATCAAAGCTGTGATCGAGGCGGGAGAAAGCCTGATCAGCCAGAACAACATCTACTCCGAGCGAATCCGGGAGCGCATCGACACGCTCGCCAAGAGGTAGGATGCAAGTCATCGATAATCAAGTTCATCTGCGGTTGATTTAACTTCTCGAGATTTACTCAAGTTAGAGTGGAGACACTTCATAATAAAATCACTCAAAGTGCAGCGTAGTAAAAATACTCCTAAAAGTAAAAATTTTTCTACAAAAGAAAAGCGACTCAAGTGGTTGTAATAATGTAAGAGAGTAAATGTAACTCGTTACTAAAAACTTCTGGTTAGCTGAGTTAAATAATAAACAGAAAATTGTGGTTCTCACATTATTAGACGTGTATAATAAAACAGGAGACTCTTAAGTTGCTGAATAAAAAAAAATTAAACGTCAAAATAATTAAAATCTGTGAAACAATTTCTCATGAACACAGATGTTGTTGCTCTTGAAGGAATGTTGAAACTTCGGTCGATAAAGTGCATTAACTCAGAAAAGCTCTCACAAATCAGCCTTACTTATTGGCGCCATGTTTTTTTCCTATTGTTACATTTTTTCTGCTTTACTGTCATCACATCTCCTTACCTTCGCAGCACATCGGTGATATTTGAACGAGACGTCGACGTCGCTGTTAAGGTGATAATTTAAGGAGGTTGTCGAGTGTTTATATTTCAAAACGGAACAGAATAAAGCTCATTTTAAATCCAACACCGGACCGTTTCTCTTCCCCGTTCTGTTGTGTCCCCGCCGCCATCTTTAATCCCGAATCAGCGACTCCGCTTAAGGATGGCCAGCGGCGCCCCCTGCTGGATGGCGGCCAAACTATAACACTAAAATAAGGTCTCAGTGGACGTTATTAGTTAATTGAGAGGAACTAACTTTAATCCACTAAACCATTAATCCACAATAATAAGTTGATTATTCGTTTGCATCCATAGCTAACAGAATCAAAGCAAAACAAATACTTGAGAGAAGCTATGAACAGCTATAGATTTTAGGTGTCTTTGTTTTTGATTTTTACCTAAAACTCTCTGCACTCTCCTGGGTGCGTTAGTTTCAAAAACCTAAGCAGCTGGTGAAACACAACAACAGTTTTGAGAACAAAGAGAGAGACTCTCAGGGAGACAGAGAGACAGACAAAAGGACGCGTTTGGTCCAAAAGCACAAGCCTGACCGTGAAATCTGGGTGACAGCTGAGGTTTTGGTTTGCTGGAAAGAAGAGAGCCACATGCTTTTCGTATTAGATTACCATGAATGTATGCGAGCTTGCTCTAAAATCTGCACCTAAACCAGCTCACTGGACCAGCAAGCAACTGTGCACCGATGCAGTTTGTCCGCATTTAAATGAGGTATTATGCATTAGTGCCGTATCCACCAAATTTCAATGTATGCTAATGGTAACTACAGCCAGAGTACGCTGCAAAAACACGAAATCTTACCAACTAACTTACAAGTAACTTTTCAGCAAGATGTAGGAGCATGTTTTAAGTCAATAATTTCTTAAAATCTATGAAAAAAAAAAAAGATAATTTCACCGATGAGACATTTTATTATGTTATTAATGAAATAATCTGCCATCAGAACTGGTCATTTTTTGTCAACACTAACAAATTAGTGACTTAAACTCCTTCTTGCTCAAAAGTTACTTGTAAGATAAGATTATCTTAAAAATATCTTAGTGTATTAAGATATTTGCACTAGAAACTAGACCAAAAATACTTGGTGAGATTTTCTGTTTTTGCATTGTGTGTCCTGTATGTTTTCACTTAGTTACTGGAGTATTT
>CAEGAE010009594.1:0-24116 GCA_903067095.1 Girardinus metallicus
GGACAAACAACCATGCACTCACACACTCACACCTAGGGACAATTTGGAGAGGCCAATCAACCTGACAGTCATGTTTTGGACTGTGGGAGGAAGCCGGAGTACCCGGAGAGAACCCACCATGCACAGGGAGAACATGCAAACTCCGTGCAGAAAGACCCAGGCCGGGAATCGAACCCAGAACCTTCTTGCTGCAAGGCAACAACTCTACCAACTGCACCGCTGTGCAGCCCCCATCTATAACAATGAGAAGTATTTACTGATTTTAGCTTTCATGATTTTTTTTCATTTATATGTCATCATAAAAATGTCACTGCAGAAATAGTTGAGTTGCTGAAGTAAAGGATCTGCATAGTTTATGTGTTGAGCCAGCCGGAAAATAAAACCCCTTCCTGGCCTGATCTGATGAGGGATCTGGTGTTATCAGTAACTACCTGCTGATGATGGGAAAACTTGGCTGAAACCTGCTTGTCCTGTGACTCAAAAGCCGTTTTGTGTGTTGAGACAGGTAGTAAGCGTAGGTGGAGGAAGAAATTAAACACAAAATGCCTTACATAACTTCAGATTATTTTATGTTTCTGGGGGTTTTTGTTGTTGCAAAAATATTCGAATAACAACAAGCAGCTTCAATGCTTGACTGCGTTTAAAGGTTGTGGTGAGGAATACCTAACAGCTGTACGGCATGTCAGCGCGGTGCAGCTGTGTATACGTGTAGGCCTGGGTGTCTGCTCTGCTGTCTGTTTGTCCAAACCTGAAATCCACGCTGCCAACGTCACCACCCATCTCCTCTTTTTTACCCCTGCTCTTTGGCCATCAGGGGTAAAAAAAACAAAAAGAAACACTTACCAACAAGGTGTGGCTTCAAAAGAAAAACAGGCTTTTCCTCTTTAGTTTAAGCATTGTCACACTAAGCCCAAGAATTTAGTACAGTTTGGACCCTGATTGTTACATAAAACCACCTTTGCGCTGAGACTGTGTGTACTTTGTAGTATTCTTGCCAACTGTACCATATGACCCTCCATCCATCATACAGGAAGAGGCAGCATGGGCGCAGGTGAGCCTTGGAGGAGCTGCGCTGAAGGAGGCACGGGCTGAGCTCGCTGAGGCCAGGAAGCAGTGGCGCTCCCTGCAGGTGGAGATTGAAACCCTGCATGCTTTGGTGAGATAAACTCATCTCTCATCACCACACCCAGCCAGTACACTGATAAGACATGAAAAATCTTAGCTGTCACTTTTGTTGGAAACAAAAACAACAAAAAAAACATCACTGACAGGTCAAAGAATACAATCGTCTTTGCATTTTGCAGTCAGTTAACTTTGAAAACTTTCCTTTTCTGCTAATTGCTTTCCAATGCATGCAACTTTTTTACATTAATCTTTGTTTTTTTTCCCACAGATTTTTTTCTGCATATATCTAGGTTGCAAAAAATACAAAAATGTGGCTGTTCTAAAAATAGTATTAAAAATAGTCGAGTAATTTCATGCATGAGACAGACGATAGTTACACATTTAGCTACCTGCATCCTGCATTTGCACACAAGGATTCAAAGAGCCAAGAAATTAATGATCCTCTGTTAGTTACAAAGCAAAAACAAAAGTTGTGTGGTGTCAAGTGATCCATAAACTGAAAGTTAAAGAAGAAAATATTAGCTGAGTCAGATGATAATTTTTTTTTTTTCTTCAGGCTCATCGTGTGCTAATATTTGTTAAGCTGGGGATAATTTTTGACATCAGCAGTTGTTCTTATAGATTAAAATTGGAATCTTTTATATAGTCCCGTATTTATAAAATGCGAGACTTAACACAAACGTGATCTTAAACTATTCTGGATATCAATCTAATAACACTGACCACAATGATTAGATGCTGATCTAATAATGACTTGAACATCTGCAAGGATTACTGTGTTCTCAAATGTTTCCTTAATTATGTAGGGCTAACTATCTACCAAGACTCTTTGCAGAAGCTTAGATATCGAATGTAAAATTTTTGTTTGAGATTATTAAAGTATTTAACTGAATTACATAACAAGTAAACTATCAATTCATTTTGCAAATGATGATTGAGTCCCTCTGGAGCTAACAAAGTTGTGAGTTGAAAGTGGTGTGTTCAACTTTAATATTTTTTTCCCAGGAGTCACAACAAAAGAGCTTTGAGGACAGTGTTGGTGAAATGCAAAACAACTGCTGGTTATTTGATGCCAGCCAAACTAGACATCATACAGTCCAGATGCAAATCTACTAGATGATTACATTTGCAAGTTTTCAAAGATTCTGTGTGGTGTTGTTTGTAGATGAGAATAACTTCAGTGGTAGTTTTAAAGGCCTTGTAGGCCTTACAGATAGTCTAGATAAAGAGCCTTGCAAAGGTTTTCTGAGCAACGTCCAATCACCATGTTTTATCATGGGAATGGTGAGCTTAGGCTCAGCGTTTTCTGCCACAGAATCAATTAAGCTTATTGTTTTCCGGTCTCCAGGAGAAAGGCCTGGAGTGTTCGCTGCAGCACACCCAGGAGCTGTACTCAAGCCAGCTGCACGACCTCTCCCAGGTGATCATCGGGCTGGAGAGCGAGCTGGAGCAGGTGAGGAGCGGCTTGGCCACCCAACGTCAGCGCCACAGCCAGCTGCTCAACACCAAGATGAGGCTAGAGCGGGAGATTACCACTTATCGACGGCTTCTGGAGCGAGAAGAGGGCAGGTGAGTGCGAGACGCAGGAAGGGAGGTGGAACATCAGAGGAACCAGGAAGGAATGCCTCAGTGGGAATTTTGTGGTTCTAGCATGAACATTCCTGCTTTGTACTTTTAATTGAGAATCAGTTCCTGGAACAGTAGACGGAGAAAAAAGTCATACACCTCATTTTATGATAAAGTCTTTATGTAAACACAAGGCTTTAAACCCACTTAGTTGAGATGAATACAGCAGGAAGTTAATCTTCGGCTCCTCCTAACAAAGTCAACAAAATTAACTCTTTATTATTTCTTTCACCAAAAGAAGTCAAACAGAGATCTTTGCGTGTTGGGATTAGTGAAAGCAGCTCTTTGTGACTTGGATCATGCAGAATCCATCTGAATTGAGAGTGAAAATGTGTAATGGTTGCAGGTTGAAACACAGACACTCCTGTATGCTCAGAGAATATGACACTGACTAGAAACTAAGTCAGTGCAGAAATCACAAACAATGAATAAAGAAATCACAACATTGGTTCAGAAACCTATCAATTATCTTAAAGTGAGTTTTAATCAAACAAGATCAAAGACTCCAGACAGCTGGATCACCTGTTTTTCTGCCAGCATCAACCTGTTTTATTGTACAATATTTAACAAGGCCTTTAATTATCTTCTCAAGAAATTTGGACAATGAAAGGTGTAGAGGACTGGCAGAAGCCGTACCTCTCCAAGCTTTGTAATTGTCACGTCATTGAGGAAAAACATTTAATTTTATGCCACCTGTAGACGCTATGAGTCGGTTAGAGGTGATGGAGAGGACATCTGATTGTTTGCTGATGTTTAAGAAGGGTGGCACCCGAGTGGCTCATGCCAAAGAAAACACACATGAATCCTTGTAAATGCATGAATTTCTCACTGAAGCGTTTTACAAAGTGCACAACGCTCAGTCCATATGTAACAGACTTTTTCCAAAAAGTCTCATATTGAAGCATGAAGCGTTATTTTTCTTTACTATGGTAAATGGACTGAACTTATATAGCGTTTCATCCGATCATTTTTGACCACTCAAAACACTTTATACTAGAGTCACATTCACCCATTCACTCACACACATTCATACACCGATCAGTAGGCAATTTGGGGTTAGGTGCGTTGCCCAAGGGCACATTGACATGGGGCAGGAGGAAGCTGGAATTGAACCTACAACCTTCCGATCACAAGACAACTACTCTTCCCACAGAGCAACAGTCGCCCCTAATGGTCTCTAGTAAAGAAATTAGTATAGTGGTGCTGTTCAATCCTAGCTGTCATTATTACCTCTCTAAAATAGAGAACAAAACCCAGCAAATGTGTGAAAAATAATTTGGTGAGATCTTCCTTTGGGTGCATCTGTGGATCAACTGGGAAGAATTTGGGACTTTTTCTCCATTTCCTTATATGCTTCGTATTAAACTTTCCTTTGAAAATAAGTGAACCATTCTGCAAAGATGAAACCTGGACTGAATGCTTTCTTTTTCTTTTTCCAACCATAAAATGAATGTGTAATTTTTGAATGTATCCGTTTGCTCTGACACATTCATGAAAACGTTTGACAACATCTGCGATTTCCGTTCTCAAGATCTGACTTCACTGGTTTCTATTGAGATCAGATTAAATTAATCAACTGAAGGAAAATATTTGAATACCTTCGTCTTCCAACTGGAATAGTTCAGATTGATACATTATTTGTACGTTTGTAAGTTTTGCAATTATTTTGCAAATAAAAAGTGACAGATTTCAGACTGTTGGTGCTCATAGCTCTTAGAGTCTTGCAGCTGTAAATGCAGCAAAAGGTGTTTCTGCTTAGTTCTGCTTACTCAGATCATGAGTAAAGAAGCGTGTCATACTTTTCAAACTTTTATTTGTTAAACCTTTTCAGAAGCATTTATCTTTTTTTTCCTCCTCCCAGTTGTGCTCTTGGGGTTAGGGTTGGACAACAACCTAACAAATTTCAACTTCCTTTTGCTGTTGTTGTTTTTCTTTTGGAGAACATTAAGTTGTTTCAGATTTAATTGATGTTACATTTTACCATAAGTCACAGCCTGTCAATAAATATTAGAGCAAACATGTTAAATCCTTTCAGAATTTGGTGCATAATGATTATTTATTTTTTTACTTTTAATTCTTAACAGTTCTACTTGCAGACCTGACAATTGGAAAAAAGGCATTTTTTTCTGTTTTGGCTACCATGGATCCTCGTATCTGCAGGTACGTCGGTCGTCGTGCCCATCCGTTGGTTCTGCGGCCCTGGAGGTCTCCTGTGACGGAGCCAAAAGAAAATGGGTTGGAAAACAGCTTCAGTGACTCTGCTGTCACTCCGGATGAACCAAAATCTGAACCTCTGCCTGATATCCCGTCGCTCCTTCCTGCTGACAATGGACTGAAGAAGAGCAAGCTGTACAGGCAGCAAAGCCTGGTGATTCTCACAGGTAGGACACACACAGAAACACACACAGAAACCATATCACAACCATGCTTACTTATGGTGTGTCATGGATGTCTTTGCGTAGAGCCGGAGCAGGATAAGGACCTGCCACTGTCCACTGTGAAGACTCAGGAGATTCTTCAGGGCAACGTGGTGCGGGAGAGCGCAGAAGGTCACGGCACCATTGAGTAAGTATTGATCTTCTCTCGCCCCCATTGACCTGCTGTCATCAGCTGTGCCTCAGGCTGAAATGTGGGCGTTTTTTTTTTAGCAGTAAGCACTAATTGTATCTCTGTGAAACAGGTTGCTCTACATCATCCAGACAAATACCCTCAAAATAACACTGTCTCGCTCTTCTTACCTTGTGGAAACAAATCACATGTTTGCTACCAGTTTTAATCGCACTCGTGTTTTACACATTAGCTCATCATTCCCTTCACACCCAAGCAACATCTGCTCCAGCAGGCCAGGGCTTACCATCTATACAACATCCAACGAGTCGCACGCAATAGAACAGTGAATTGGCGTCGTAGGTTCTCATGAGTAACTCATCATCATGGGAACTACGCTGCAGTGTTGGTTTGTGTTTGATGTGGAGACGCATGCCTGGTGTGCAGGCTTTCAGGGTGTGGTGCAGTGTTATTATTGGATGAGACATGGGAGGAATAGTTTTGTATGCTTCAGGTCCAGAAGACACAAAAAGTCTAAAACCTTCAGACATTCTGGCATTATGCTGAAAGGGAAATTTGCATAGGAGCTGACTCACTTGTAATTTTAGCTAACTATGGTGCTGTCTGTAAACATCTGCCCACTGTACGACAAACACCTGTCATGTTTTAAGCATCTGTTGATAATACTGCAAATTAGGAGGCATCATGTTGTCATCAGAAGGATTAGAGGCACTGTTATTTAGGGTGGCAGTGCTTGATGTAGGGCTAGACCATGGCATAAAGCACGTCAGCTTCACTGAGCCAACCTTCAGAAGCCATTCTTTCTTTAAGAAATTTGGTCTAATCTTTTAAAAGGATCGTACTCAGTAGTTCTTTACTATTTATAAATGCCTCGTCTTTCAAATGGTTTTTTCAGTGTATGTTTTAGTCTGATTTTGGAAGATATTTTCGCTTTTCTTTTAAACATAACCAGGTCAACCTGACCTGGTTATTTTTAATGAACACATGGACAATCCTATTGTATTATTTATTATTCTAATTACTTATTCTTAAATCTATAAAAACTTTGTTGTTACATGGAGTGTTTTTGGGAAGTATTCAAACCCTTTGAACATTTTTACATCCTGTCCTATTACGCTCATAAAGTTCAGTGTGTTTTATTCTTATTTTATGTAATTTACCACTGCAAAGTGGGGTATACTTGTGAAATGTAGAACAATGATACACGGTTTACAAAATATATTACAAGTGTAAATCCAAAAAGTGAAATATACATTTCCATTCAGGCCCTTTTACTCTATCGCCCATAAGTAAACTCCTGCAGCCACTTACTGTCAGAAATCACCTAATTAGTAAGTTCATCTGTGTGCAGGTTAACCTCAGAGGTTTGTCACAGGATATTAATGATCAAACAGCATCAAGAAGACCAAGAAACTGAGCAGAAAAGTTTAATGTTGTTTACCACTCAGTCAGGTCGCAGCTGACCGATGAACATTTTCCTTTCCAAAGTGACTGAATAAGATATCATCCATGAAAGATTCAAAATACTTCCACAGTTAGCTTTGCCACATAGTTGTTCTTCATGTTTGCTCTGTATGTGTGAACAGAAAAAGGACTACAACCCATGTTTATTGGCTTCAAATAGACACAAGTCCCACAATAGCTTCCTGTCTCCCCCTTATTGTTCGAACATTCTGTGCAGTAAATGACTCCATGATCTTTTCTTGTCACAATTTGCTCGCAGGACAGAGAAGATTGATAAGGTGATAAAGCAGTGGGAGGGCTCCTTCTTCAGAGGGAACCCCAAACTGAGGAAGAAGTCTGTGTCACTGCGCTTTGACTTGCACATGGCTGCAGCGGATGAGGGCTGTGGCCAAACCAAACAGGACAGCCTCCCCGACGTGGAGGTTCGTCTCATCATGAAAAGGTCCCGCAGCATCTCCACCATCACACAGTGACTCTCGCGCTTTAAGTACACAGTTATTGCCCGTTTCTAGCAGTGTGTGGTGATGCCAGAGATGTTGAGGATGCAAATGGAACTGCAGCAATCCCTGAACTCTGGGCTGCAACCATCATCATGCTTTCAAATGCAACATTTATTAAGCTTAGCATCACAGCTCATGACTGAATTTACCTGTCAGATACTGGTTGTGGCAGGTTAAGTGTTATAAAAGGAGGCTTTTGTGGTGACCGTTTCAATAGAGCCGGAGAGATTTATATTCTCTGCAGTAAAATGTAAAGCATATTCCTTACGTCATCGGCTCAGACAAAGAGAAAGTGTCTCTCGCTTTTTCAGTCTTTACTGCATAAGAGGTATTACAGACTAACATTGACATTTAATCCCAGTTAAACTCTGCGTGAAGGTAGGAGGAGACTAATGAAAGCAGACTTGTTCAAGCAGCTACAAACTACCAGAGGGTGCATTTAAGTGGTGGATTTTCACTACAGGACTGTATGAAAATTATAGAAGTATCTGAATTTCTCACGTTTTTATTTTATTTTATTTTATTGCGTATGTCACCAGCGAACAAAGCTAAAACCTTTTTATTTTCAGATTTATTTTATTTCAAAAGTCATAATCTAAATAGTGATGCTTTATGGTCCTTTTCACAAAATTACACAATTGTTTTATCATCTACATAAAAATTTGAGCTGAACAAGTACACTTCTATTCTTCATAAGGTAGCGACAAAATGTTACCTACCTTCTTTCTGTCATTGATCGAGTCATTGATGTTTTTTAATGAAGAATAGTCGGAACTATTCAACAACATAAAACCATCTAAACAAAGTTTGCTGCTATATGTGAAGACAAGCAGGAATGTAACTAGCCAGGAAAGAAAAAGTTGACGTTAGCTATAGAATAATATAATATATAGTAATTGTAATGCTTCATTTTATCCACTTATAATTTTTTGCAATGCAGTGTCACTATGTCCTTGGTCATTGTGTGATTTCTTTCACTAATCTATACAGCTCTACTCACTGCAGTTCAATTTAAGGGAAATGGTGACTCAGTTAGACAGTAAATTGTAAAATTGTGAAAAAATTGAGTGAATTTTGGTTTAATAAAATAAATGCAACCTCAAAATATAGTAAGATTATTAAAACATAATTATCTGAAATATTTAAGATTACATCCAATTACTCTTTAGGGATGATGCATTATTACATAAGAGCAGGCCAGCCTTAGAGGTTGTAGTAGCGCACACCAAAAAACACAAAGGGTCAGATTTCTGTAATTTGTCTTTATCTGACTCTTTTACTGACTTGGCCCGGAAAGTACCACAATGTTGAAATGACCAAAGCGACTGCATCATAATTTTGAATATTTTCCTTTTTATCCGAGTTCAGACTTATAGCTCTTGATAGTTCTATTTGTTTTCATGTCAAAAGTAGCAAAAAAGGTCAAAGAAAATCCAAATACAACATTTCTCTCAACATTCAGGTAGATGTCATGCTTCAGGTCTTACCAGCAGTTTTACTCTGAAGTATGCAGCCATTTGCATCGTCTTTTTTCCACTGTCAGCATTATACTTATATAAGAAAACAGTGCAGTGGTTATGGAAAACATTGGATTAGTGAATGGAAACAGCAGAAAGTCTAACTAATCACCACATAATCTCAGACAGAAAGACCCCAGGCAGATATTCAAACACATAAATTTCTTGCTTATAAGGCAGCAATGCTAAAAACTATGTCACCGTGCAGCTCACTGCAGTATTAATGTCTAACATTTCTTCATATAATCAGTCCATGTGTTACTCCCAGTCCGTCCTAACCTCACATAATGTAACTTTCCAAAATGTTATCTCAAAGATGTCTGTCACACCTTTCAAACTCTACAGTTTCTTCTATCACTTCAGTTTTGTAGAACATTACTTATATATAGGTGGCATTAATATTCTGATATACACTCTGTATATACTCTGCCATTCATTTGGCTCAGATACTGAGAAAAAACAAGTCACAGTTGCAGCTAATTAAAGTATTTCAAATGGAAAGATTTTTTTTTTGGTGGCAGAGAAGAAATCTGCTACTAAGCAACCACACACACATCTGACTGGTATTTATTGTCCAGAAAGCAATATTTCTCTGCTCACATCGAACTGGAAACATGCTTTTACCGGCCTTGATAAACCTGCCTCTAAAATATGACATTTGTTCTTAGGTTTTGACTTAAAAGAGTAACAGTGAGAACTACTGCTTATATCTAATGTGTGTTTTCCTGTAGGAGATCTTTTTGTGTGTGTTACTTCTGCTACATTGAGTAACAGGTTAAGGATGAATATTCATCATCCTGCTTTGTTTGAAAAGTTAGGTAATGTTAAAAATAACTTCTTTACTAACTGAAGTAGATAAAATGGAGTTAGACAAAGAACTGGCTGAGAAAAGTTAGCTGATTTAATTCCTGCAATTCATCTTCCTAGATAAAGTAATTCGACCTGACTGGTAGTTTGGTTGGGAAAAGATGGAGAGTTTGAGATATTCCCATCATAACATAGTGGCTCTGAGTGAAATATTTCCAGTCCTGTGAATTTCCTAACCCAGTAATTTTCTTATAGACCTGAAAACATGTTGCACTGCAAACCCACACAGCAAGTAAGAACATCTGCACTGAAAAATATCCAGAGTTGGGGCACTTTGGTGGTCCTTTGTGAATGCAGGTAATTCTCAAACTGATAATGTAGATATAATGTACCACTGTGATCCTAACAGCAGCACCGCTTTTATCACTTACAATGTGTTTCTCTGAGAATCTTGCTTCCCCGTTTTCACCAATAGAGGACAGCGTTTATTAAGATTTACCTCTGCAATGAATCCATCATGCTGTATCTGTGCCTCCTTAGATTTTAAGTTTTTATGCTAAGTTTTGAGTTAAGGCCCAAAGATGTTTTGAAAAATAAAATTCGGACCTACAGGCAATATGTTTAGGTCCTTCAAGTGTTGTTTAAAATATCTGGATTTATCTTATCTATGCAGTCCTGTGCTTGATTTTTGCTCTGCTTTAAGAAGCACACTAGAAATTTATCATTTCAAATAAAGAGAAAATGTGCTGACTGGTGTGTTTTTGTCTTTCAAATGTGTGCCCAATGCAAAGTAAGCACAATGTCTTCCTTTATGTTTACAAGTCTGTGTTTTTACACTTTTACCACTTGTGCTCTCGTCTTTCCACTTTCACACAGTATTTTCTGAACATCTTTGTTTTTATTACAGTTTAAAAAAAAATACAAATCCATATCTTTACAGAGAACACAACAATAAATACATTCAGATTTATACAGTGAGGGCATCTGCACAGATTTTACTCTGAAATTAATGGATGCATCAGAGTTTCAAGTCTAAATCTCTCAGTAACAGTTTGCGTAATCAGTAGGACGTAAGCATCACTTTAAATGATGATAATCTTGCACTCTGTGTATTTATAAGCCTTTTTTACTCTGTTACATTGTGTAGCAATGCAACCACAAGCTTATTTTATCAGAATGGATGTGGAATGAAATGCAACATAATTTTTTAGATTTTTACAAATAAGATCTAGATAGTATGATGTTTGTTCACATTTATGTCCCTTAGTCAGAAGAATCCCAGAAATGCTTTGTAGTTCAGCTCCCTGTTCCTGCTGAACAAAAGCATCCCTACAGCTGGATGCTGCCACCGCCGTGTTTCACAGTGGAGATGATGTGTGTACAGCTCCAGTTTTACCAAATTTCTCTAGTTTTACCAAATACCCAGAAAGTTACATTTTGTGCTTTGTCTAGAGCACATTCTTCCACACGCTTGCTGAGTTCTCTACGTGGCTTGTGGCCACCTCAAAATAATTGTCAGGTTTGTGAAATGTGCAACTAATAGTCTGCAAAATTGTCCTGCCTGAACCATGGAGCTCTGCAGCTCCTCCAGAATTACCAGCTGCTTCTCGGGTGTTGCCCTTGCCAGCTTAGGTGGATGTCTTGGAGTGTTTCCAGTTGTGCCTTAATCAGATGATGGACTGATGAATCCTCCCTGAGATGTTGAATACTCAAGATATCATTTTATAACCTAAACAGGCTTTAAATTTACCCACAGTATCGTCCATGACTGCTCTGCTGTGTACCCTGGTCTTCATAATGTTGTTTGTTCACTAATATTCTCTGACAAACCTCTGAAACCTCAACAGGATGTCTGCATTTGTACTGAGATTACATTAGACACTACGCACTTTGCAGCTTTCAATAATCAGCTGAAGGCCGTTGGTCGAACCTGGTTTTATTTGGAGGTATTCGATATAAAGAGGCTGTATACAAATGCAAACTTTACTTTTCAGATATTTATTTGTGAAACACTTTTCAATTTAAAATTATCCACTACTTTGCGTTGGCCTTATAAATAAAATCCCAATAAGATATACCGGCGTTTATTGTCATAATATAACAATGTGTGGCAAGGTTTAAAGGGTATAAATATTTTTGCAAAGCTCAGTTCATCCACAAAATAGGACAAACAAGTTGATATTAAATTAAGATGCTTGTTCATGGAACATTAAGACATAAAAAATAGTATTAAAGTTGTTGTCTGGGGTAGGTAATTGCATTTCTGTAGTATTTTTACAAGCTGGACAAATTTTAAGCACAAGACGTCATCTTTTTTTATTTGTTACTCCATCTGTTTTTTATAGTCCTGAGCTAAAAATACATTAATTTCTGTGTGGGACTTTAAGGATCAGGATGTGATACTGGAGTGTTAAGCTTTTTTTTCTTCATCTGGTCTTTCAGCCCAGAAGAGACGGTAACTTGACCAGCTTATCAGTAGTCGTGACATTTATTTCGACCAGCATTGCATATCAGTCAAAGGCAGCACAGTGTAAAATGGGTCATGGGAGGCCATCAGAGTTTGGTTGTCTATTGTTTGGTTATGGCAGCCTGAATATACTCAACGGCTTTGCTGCAAGGTTGCAGGGGGTCACATTCTGCAAAGATGTGGCAAACGTTCTCCATGCCAGCTTCAACACCTTTTGCCACAAAACCAAACATCCTGCAGAGAGAAGGTATGAGAACTGATTACATGCACTTGCACAAAAGGAACAATAAGATGTATTGCAGGTTGGAAGTGAAGATTACCTTGCACCAAAACTTGTACCTTTCAACCACCTGCAGAAGAATAGAAAACAACTTTATGCGCACTAAGAGAAATGTGAAGGGATGAGACACGTGCATGTGTCGAATTCATCAAATTCATGAACATGTTGCATAAACATACAGTCGATTGTCTGGATCTTCACCGCTGTAGCTGAGCAGGTAAGCTGGGTAGTGGCGTCTGAAGAAAAGCCTGCCAAAAAAATGGTAGATTTTGGAAAGATGTTTCACACAAACCGCACCTCGCCAGCAGCACGACTCTGAAGCAGGCTGTCGGTAACAACCTCAACTGTATAATGAAGGGATATATTTTCTTACTTCCTGTTGATATCAGTGAGTGTAACACCCTTGAGGGACACCTTCATGTTCACAATAGTGGGTGCGAAGGAACCGGGTGTCTTCTCAAGTGTCAAGGACACCGCCTTTTGCACGGCACAGGGACCTGTCAGCATCTCAGTGGGAACGGCATTCAGATAGATAAAATTGCAGGCTGCAAAACAGACAAAGCATCCATTCAGTTCTCTCTGCATTACTTACAAACCAAATGAGAACTACTTGCAAATGCACAATGAAGAACATAACTTTTTACACCCCAGTTGTTACTCTTAACTTATTGCAAACTTTATTACCTTTACATGTGTCTTGCTTTGCATAATCAGCTTCTATTGCTTCTTTATCTATCTTTTTTTAATTTCCATGCATGCGAGATGTGACAACTTAAGATATGTTCTGGAATGCTAAGTAATGAAGTAGTTGTCTTATTTTATGTTTTTCACTTGCCCTGGTAAAAAAAAAATCTCAATATAATGCACATGACACAGATATTATGTCACCTTGACTCACCTGTTCTTTTGTTTTCCGATGATGCTTTTTCATTCACTTTCTCTCCAGTTGTGCCCATATTTGTCAAAAATGGAGGTGTTTCTGTTACAGATATCTGAATTAGTTGCACACAAACACATCAGGAAGTGTCTCACAATAAAAGTTTTCTCACCCTTGTAATTTAGAAGTAATCTGCAGGGTAGCGCGTAAGGAGAGATTGTGTGCTGGTAAACCAAAGCCGAGAGACTACCTGCAAGAACAACCAAAATCTTTCGGGTTAGAATCTGAGAACAGTTTCTGCCATTTTTCAATCTAACTTTACCAAAACAAAAATGTGGCTAAATAAGTGGGTGTACAAAAACATGGTATTTATTTATTCAGGTCCAAATAACAGCAGAAATGTTGAAGTTGTTTGAGTCTTCCCTATTTTCTAATAAATTTTTTTCTTGTTGTCCTGAGTAAATGCACACAGATAAGCTGCTCAGGTCATCCTTCAAGAATTCAGATTATCTAATCTTATCCCCAAAATAACTTGAATAAACAAAAAATGTTGTGTAAGCAAAGGAGATATGCTTTTTTCAAAGATGTGAGACTATTTAGATGAGATATATTTGAAGCATTATTGGTTATGAGGAGAAAGCTTGCAGGTGCAGAGCACACTCTAACCTTTTGCTATTTTTTTTTCTTGTTTGAAGAAAAAGAGCAAGATAAACATGTATCTGATTTGAAACTGTCGTGTGCAAAGATTCTTAAAATTAGCATAAAAATTCAGAATAACTTTTAGTTTGAGGCAGAAGTGGTCCCAGCCTGTTTGACACCCCAGGCAAACAACCCCACAGGCAAACACCCATGATGAGGTATCGCCCTGGGCGGTTGCCCACATTGCCCATATCAAAAACTGCCACTGGTTTGAGGCAGAAATACCCCCTTAAATGTTTCTTACACTGCTCAGCTCTTAGTTTCAGCTTCCAACGAAATAAAAGTAGAGTTAGCATTTAAAAAAAGAAAAAGAAGAATAAATAGGCACCTGTAGTCCTACATAAACAGAATTTGGTATTTCCCCATCCACTTTCAATGGAAAGAACTGAGCAAAAATGGAAAAGAGACTAAGACATGCTCAAGTGTAAAATATACATAAATCACCTGTTCTTCAGAAAAACCATCAGGAAATGAAGATGCTTAACATGAGAAAATAAAGGTTTCCATATCACAGGCATTCTAATTGTTTTATACCACAGAGAGTTTGAGGTTCAGAGATTGTCAGTCAACATCTACTTATGCAGCCAGAGGTACCATAGCATCTGTCTCACACATGGAAACCACACATGTTGAAGAAGAGCAAAATGTCAGAAAGACAAAATGATCATGTCTGTGTGGTTAGGAAAACAAACCTCAAAAACTCATTTCTTGCAAGAAGACCAACTGAAATCCTCTGAAGATGAATCAGCTTTCATGTTATTACAAAATCTGAATTTTAAACTCACTGAACTATTATTCAAAAAGGGGAAAAAATAAAAGGTTTACTCACCAAAGTATGGTTCCTGAGAAGAACCTCTTATGCGAACGCCTTTAGCCGATGATTCAATCAGAAAGTGTCTGATGAGGTCTGAGCCGCTCTCTCCTGAGTACATCAGAGCAACAAATGTCACAAGAATATTCACTCACCACATTAAAGAGGAGGAATTGTTTTTGGTCAAGTAAGGATTACAAAAGACCGCATGAAAACAACAAATATCGACAAGTCCAATCAACAGCATTTAAAAAATAAAACCACATCAGAAATGTTGAATCCAGAGTAATCTGTCCTTGGACCTTGAAAAGCTAAAATACAAGTTACTACAATACAAATTCAGACTGAAAAACCAAAACAATAAAGATTCCTACAAAGTCTGTTGTAGAGCAGCATAGTGGCCTATTGGTTAACCTGGAAGCTTCAAAAGAAGAAGCTCCTGGAGTCGAGTCCTGGACAGGGTCTTTTTGTGGAGCTGAAATGCTCTTCTCAGTACTGAGCTAACCTTTTGCAGTTCAAAGACCTCTGTGTTAGATTAATTGGTCTCTGTGATTTGACTTTATTTGGTCTTGTTTGTAAGATGTGGACATGCAAGACAAGATGGTACCATTAGTCTCTCTAACAAGTGACCTCTGACTGTCGTCCTGAATAAACTGCTTAAACGGTCTCAGATTTAGATGGTTATAATCACCATTTTCACATCTTTCCTCAGATATTGGATAGTATAAAGATCTGGGTTCAAGGACAGCCATCTAAAAGGAGTCAATTATTTTTTTGTTTCTTCATAGCCATTCCTAAGTGCTTTTAGCTGTATGTTTTCCTTAGGGTCATTATCATGTTGGAGAACACGACTTACTTCTGAGGGTGAGCTTTCTGATATTAGGCCATCTGTTTCAATCTAACATGCCTTGGTGGTCCTACAACCACTTGAATTTCTGCCCAGATTCAAGATTCCCCCAGGCTAGAAGCAGCAACACAGTCCCAAGACCTCAGATGTTTCAGAGCAGATATATTGTGTTATTTTATTTGAAATATTCAGAGCTAATGTAACTGTCTGAAACATTCCCGATGCAGTGGTGTCTTTGAAGTGGGCAAAGTGGCTAGAAAATGTTACCTGTCAATTGTTTTTGTTACATATCTGCAAGTGTAGTCAATGAGAAGACGAAGAGGAGTCATAACGTATAATAATGCACTTTAGGAAATTATGATTGCATGCATGGTTAGCAACGCACACGTGGGTATGTGATTGGCAGAAGTTTTATTTTTATTTTTTTCCCTTCAGTGCTGGAGTCATTTTGGATTTTCTTCCATATAAAGTGTAACGGGTACAAATGCTCCTGACGTTGCAATCAAAAAGTGGAGTTCTGCCAAAATGTTTTTGCGTGTTTTTCCTCAGTTCTTTTTCTACCATTGTTACCAGAAGTCTGATCCAATTAATGGTGCATTTTCCCCTTGTGTCTGCGTCCTGGGAGACTGCTGCTCTCCCATGGGCATTGTTCTGCTTAACAAAGTTAACAGATGTTGCAGGGACATGAGGCTGCACATGTCCCTGCAACAGTTAGTTTCCATGTTATGAAACATGAATGGGAATAACATATATTATTCATTTTATTTAAGCCATAAATTTACATTTCCTATATGCTATTCATTTTGATTAGGGAATAATTTTTCATGGAATGTTTTGTATGGTTGCATGTTAATGACTGCTAAATTGTGTTTCATGATTTAAACAGTGATGAAGTTTCTATTCTATTTTATTCTAATCTATTCTCTTATTTTACCTGTGTTATTTGTTTATATCACATTTAAGAGATGTAAATGTAGGTTTTGAATTGAATCCATTTTAGACAAATGAAGCATTTCTTTAGTGATCTCTAACCAGCATTTTTTCTTTTTTTTTTTTTTTTTGCATTTGATTGCATATATGCACATAACAAATAAAGGATAGTAGGCATGGTAACATCAATTACTGAAGTTAACACCAAGACCTCACAGTGGAGTTGTATCCCACATCTTTTACTGATAAATTTTTATCTTAGCCAGTACCGTAACATTGTGTGCTCACTATTAATTTCTTCCATTTCCAGGAGGGTACGCTGCTGCAAGTTTTAAGCTTGTTTGTAAGGCTGCCAGCTCTGCAAGCTGGAACTTGAAGTTGCCATAAAAGTTATTTTACGACAACCTAGAGTAATGAAGATATTTAACCCCTCAGCTTTCAAAACTTGTTTTAATGTCTTGAGTTTCACTTTATCCGAAAGGTATTTATCTGTTGCTTGATGCTCTCACTTATTATTAAATGAGTAATTTTACACAAACATTTTAATTCTTGACTATCTTTGCAGGATGGATAGAACTGTAACTTTAAAATCCTTGTTTTTCCTTTGTTACAGGATAGATTCACCAGTCTATTTTGAAACATGTGTTACATGACGAGTGATGTCTTCCATATCTTTTTGTTGTAATTAAGTTTACAACATTACAAATCTATGACAGAAGTAAACCTCCAAATGGCTTTGTGATTAAGATTTGTCTTTTGTTCTGTGATTGCTCTCAGAGTCGTAAACAGCCCGTTTTCTTTGGTGTTTACACAATGCACACCGCGGGTGGAAAAATCACTGGCACCGTCCCCTGGCTCGCCGCAGACTGCTGCATGGCATAAGATGACATCCACTTTCCACAGCACATTGTGTATGCATTGTTTGTCTTTGACTGTGGGAGTTGTGGCTTTAAGGCTTTCTGTTGCCTGTTTCTGACCAAATATTTTAAAAGCCGTTTAAACTGTGTTTTTTAGACGCAGACTGGACAGACAATCTGTCTCTGTGTTCCTCTCTGCAGGGTTTCTTCAGATTGTTCATGTCCAAACTCCATCGTTTTCCAGGCTCAAATTTCCACAGCTGCCAATCTTCTTCTAACCCAGCAGTATAAATTAAAAAGTTCACTGGGAAATTAGGGCCTTTTAAGGATGGACAGACGGATGGATGAATAGGTTAGGAAAATATTCTTGGAATACAGATGTTTTTCCATGCTTTGATCTGTTTCCTTACTTTTCCAGATCTGTAAAATGCTCAATTCCAGACGCTTTTTTTTTAATGAATTTTCCAGAGTGCGCATGTTTCTACAGAACATAAAACAAGCAACCCTTTTGAGTGATTCACAAGTAGTCATGAGCTGCTGTGTTCGTGAGCAGACGTTTACCTGGATAGGCGGCAGCAGTGAAGGTGGTGGGTGACTGGTTCACTTTCATGGCCAAACCAAAGCTTCCTCTGTAGGAGGTGCTGTCTCTCACCACAAACGTCCCGGCTTCCTTATCCTTCAAAAGGGCTTCGGCTGGAGCAAAACAGTTAACAAAAGAAGGCATCACCTTTATTCTGACATCCTTTGTCACACACTGCACTGTACTTAAAGCCAACGTCAGGACCACCTTACCCTCTGCTCTGCTGATGTGCGGACGAAACCAAAACTTTGACGTGTTCATGACGAATTTCATAGATGGTTGGCTGCCGCTGAAACTAGCTTGAAAATACCTCCGTTTTGAGGGAGAGGCAGGGACTTTCTGGACAAGGTCAGCTTCTGATCCGGAAGGCCTCAGGTCTGACTCTGGTGCGCCATTGATCAGGAGCAAAGGAATATCTGTCTGGGAGCCGGCGAGCGAAGCAGGACTGCTGTTTGCTCCTCTGCTGTGTAGTTCAAGTAGATGACCCTGCTTTGAGAGCGAGGGTCTGCTGTCAAATGGCTGACATTTGGAGCCATCAATGATGGAGCTTAGAGTGCAAGTAGGGATGAACTCTGGAGAGTCAGGGTCCTCAGTCAAAGATAAGTTGCTGTACAAAGAAAAAAAAATCAATGAAATATCATCACAGTATTTTTATACTTCAGTTTTTTTATCCAAACGACAACTTTGAATCTGTCATTTTAAGCTTCTTATAATGAATACACACTAAATACTACGAATACCACTACTAATACAATTTTTTCAATTTTGTTGTTCACTTTTTCCTGAATAAAAAAGTCAACAGGAAGCCTGACGTCCAAATAAAATTTTCTGATGTTCACATCTTGATCTTGATGAGATGCTGAGGGGTGACTTGCAACAAGCTATTTGTGCAAGAACCCATCAAACATCTCAAAGCGGAAAGCGAGGAGTGTGTCAAATGTTCTTCGCACTGATATTAGAAACAGATCAAAGCATGATAGATATCTACAAAACCATCTCACTGATGTTATTACAGCCAAAGGTTAGGTACGTATCTCAATAGCTCTAGCTCTAGCTAGATAGATAGGTACGTATCTATCTAGCTATAGATACGTATCTATATTTTTCTAGCTTCTTCAGTTAGAAAGATATTTTTCTTGATGTCTTTGAAATTAAATTATTTTTCAAACATAAATTAAAAAGAGAGTATATCAACATGTAAACATTTTTTGATAAAGAACTAAATATGTAATTGTGTTTCTTTATTTTTTTATGAATTAGCATAGCAACAAAAACCTACATAATTTGAATAACAGGCATCGTTTATCGTTATTTTTATATTTGAATCTGCTTGCTTCTGATTTGAAGATAAACTTCATGCACACTGAGTGTGTGTTTCCAATGGTTGTTAATGAACAAAAAAAATCTAACTTTCCCCCTCCTCTCCAATGTCCCTCAAATGTGTAGAACTGCTGAAAGTTTCACATATTAAACTTGATTAAACTCTACTTGGTCCTAATATGGTCTTGGGTTGTAGGTGAAATTGGTCTGAAGAAAACTGTCTAATCTCCAAATATGACCTTTTTATTTTATGTTTGTTGCCTCTAATAAACAACAAAAATACTTTTTTATTTTATATTTAAATCTTAAAAATGAAGCACAGCTTTGTTTTTCTATTTGACCCATTTTTTATATATATATAATCTTCTGTTTGTTTAGCTCAGTAATTTGATTTACTATATTTTACGCATTTTTTTTTACATCATCTATCATTTAGATTTTTTTATTGGCTTCTGAAGATTTAACACGATGTGCTTTCCATTGTTCTTTTCAGTGAATTTTCTGTGTGGTAATTTCGTGACATGCAGTTATATAATAATCGGTTTGGTTTATAACTTTGGCTTTAACATTTTGTGTGGGAGGGATGGTTATTTCAGTCTTGTGATTTGTCTTTCCGGTCACATTTGTGTTTAGTCATGTTCTTCAAAGTTGTTGTTTTAATCATTCCCATGTTGTGCCCTCCTATCTGTATGTATTCACCGTCCTCCCTGTACTTTCAAGTTTCCAGTCTCTGTCAGATCGTCTTCTGTCTAAGCCTGTCTATTCCTGTTGCGGTTTCTCTGTCTGGTACCCAATTTTTCTCCACTTGTGATTCCAGCTCTCTTCCTCTATTTGGTTTCTTGCCCTGACTCACTTCACCAGTATATTTGCCTCACATGATCCTGTCTTAAGTGGGGTGTCTTAAGTGAGATAAAAACCAAATGAAATACAGCAGAGTTTTCGTTGGTTTTTACCTGCCCAAAATGTAGCTGGTATCTGAACATGTGGACATGGAGAGCAGTGAGGCGGCGCTGTTCCTGTTGGAGCCTGACAGGCGCAGTGACCCTGGGGAAAAGGCCAGGTCGTTCTTCGGTGAGGGGTTTCGCCTGGGAGCGCTTCCAAATGGAAGAGGTGGCAGGGAGGATGTGGGAGAGCAGGAGAACGCCAGCGCACCATTGGGGCTGCTTCTGAGTCTGCCGGGCGTGGGGATGGGGACACTGGGAGACACAACAGGAAGTGCAACTGCTGCCAATGAGTGTGGAGGGCATCCTCTGGGAATCAGTACGCAATGGGAAGCACCATCTGAGTCATTCGAAGACAGGGAGACTGAGGATGAAATGAAGAGTCATGGTTAGGATGTATTTAAAGTGCTTTAGAGTTATATAATAATATGAAAGCTTTCCACAGCTCAGAACTTGTCTGACTTTGTTTGCTTCATGGGCTAGGCCTCTTTCTTGAAACACAGAAATGACGGTGGTAGAGTAGTTCACA
This sequence comes from Girardinus metallicus, assembly GCA_903067095.1. Taxonomy (NCBI): domain Eukaryota; kingdom Metazoa; phylum Chordata; class Actinopteri; order Cyprinodontiformes; family Poeciliidae; genus Girardinus; species Girardinus metallicus. Next base: position 20,746 of record CAEGAE010009594.1, read on the forward strand.
TTTGTCATGCAGGAACATGCAGAGGAGTCTATCATTTCCAAACTAATTGCTTTTCCAAGGCGTATTTCTGCTTTTGCAATAACAGAAAATAAGAGGAGTCTCAGCTTGTTCTTGGACTGTTGCGTTTGTGTCTGCCTCATTGTGCTGACGAGCACAGAGTGAATGTCTGTAGGAAAAAAACATTTTCATTCCAGTAAGCCTATGTGTAAGGGTGTGTTTTGTAGATTGAATTGACAAAAATAATGACTAACATTTTCACAGACATACTCCATATGACAACATGCAGCATGACACACTGTTGCAAGGTGAAACGTTGCAGAAATGGGAAATGAGAAGTCATCAACAGGCGCAGAAATTCTCTCTTCTTGTTTTTGCTAGCCAGAAAATATATCTAAAAAAATCTTCTACTGCTACCAATTTCCTGTAAACTTTTTCACCTCTATGCCAATTTACGGTTTCAAGAAAAGCGAGCAAAAGAAGTACGAGCAAAACATCTTTGTGAAAAAAGCAAGAGCAACAGGAAATCTATTTTCATATTGTTTTGCCCCTTGTACACAGTTTCTGATGGCAGTAGTTCCTGAGCAGATGAGGCCTTGCCGGATCACCCCCAAGCATGACTATGTGGTTAACTTTCCTTTCAGGGTGTGGTTTCAATCTGGGCAGATGTGGTGCAATAACTACACGATTAAAAGTATTTAATATATCACAAAAGGTGCATGCACTTTAAGAGCTGTACTTTTTGTTTTTACAAGGCTGACTGGTTTTATAGCACAATTACACATCGCTGTTGTGCCAACGGCTGGTTGCCTTCGTACGCCAAGGAAGCTTTGCTCTACAAAGACACCTTTTAACTCTCAGAAACCAAAGAGCAGCTCAGGGCATGTAGTTATTGCCTCCAAAAGACACAGGAGTCTGAAGCAGACCGACTCCAAGCACCACCACAGAATGGCCATCACACTGGTCTTCAGCGGAGGAGCAGCACCCCGCTGGCCAACGGCACAGGGAGTGATGCTGGGCATCGAACCACCCAAGCCAGTACCACAGCCACATCCCACTGGTGCAGGCCAAGCCCGGCGGTTGCAGAGGAGTAATTAGCTCCTTTAAATATATTGTTATTTATGCAGACGTGTTTCTGAACATGACCGTTTTCCTAAAGCATCCTGTAGTTTGTGTGCGTTTGAGTGTTTGAAACTGGATTGATGTCCAGATTTGAAGAATCCTAACCTTGAGGTCCACTTCCAATCCATTCGCAGTGAAGATTTTTGAAATGGGTGATATGACTCACCGCCCAGCGGACCGTTCTTTCTAGGAACAGCATACGCATTAGGCAAGAAAAAAACTCCAAGTCCAAACTGTTTTTTCTATTGCTTTTTGGGATGTCCACTCAATGGGGAATGAGCATTGCCAGAAAAATAACCACACAGCTGGATTTTTCTGGTCAGACCAAAGTTGGTGTCTAATTCAAGATTCCTATTCTGTTCTGAAATTAAGGGCTGTTTTTATTATGTTTTTGAGGGAATCTGGATTTTGTTTGAACATTGCTGGTTCAAAATGTTAAATTTTAGAAATCTGAATAGAGATTAATTAACCCTATAGAGTTTGAGATGTATGTCCAAACTGAGCATAGCACTATTTTGAATTCAGTGTAAGAATAGGTAAATTAATTATCTAAAATGATTTAAATAACTTGAGTTAAAGTACAAAGGCATGAAATGAAAAATGGGCAAAATAAGCAACACTCACTTGATTAGTTTGACAGACACCGTCTGTGAAAACATGTTTTACAAAGCCAGATAAATGTAGTGAGGTTAAAGTCCTCATGAGTAAAGAATAGACTAATTATAAGTGGAAAAGTGAGATTTTTAGCTGTTTCCAGTGACTGCTGTGTGAAACACATGCTAAAATTATAAGAATTAATAGGTTCCGGTCAGAGTAACTCTTTGATGAAGAGAGAGAAAAAAAATTAAAGCCTTTTAAGAGGCCATTCTATTTTGGTCAGTACTGACCTTTGGTCAATAGAGGCCATTCAAATTTAAATCAAATTAAATTTTTTTGTTTTACTTACATTTGACAGTGTAGAATAAAAATAACTCTGCAACATCACGCTGCTTGACATTTACAATTGTCTATATGTTGTTACTTGGGCGTCAAAAATTGCTCCTCTGGTACAAAATACTGCAGTTCGTCTCCTGACTAATTTGACTAATAGTTGTAATAGTACAAAAATCCAGCAAACATTACCAATCTGTGGTTCGTATTTTAGTTATCTTATTTGAATAGATTTTTTCTGTAGTTCTTTTTTTCATTTGAAGAGTTGCAGTCAGATTAAAAGGTGTAATATATATATATATATTTATATATACATATATATATGTGTGTGTAATTATTTTTAGAGATATATTGATTAGAATTTTGGGTCCAATTTCTGAAATCTGAGTTTTGTAAAGCTTAGTCTTAGCCTTGTCTGCTTAAGGCAATTCAAAATTTTCTTTAAAAATGATCATGTAAAGGTATACAAAAAGATAATGTGACTTTTTTAGTTGTACCCTTCCTGAGCAGAGTGGTTGTTAATGGTCTGTAAGAACAGAGGTGATATTAACACCTGCTGGGGGAGAAAGCAGACACTGTGAAACAGTTTTTACTGATATATATTTACAAAAAGAAAAGCAAAGTGATTAAATAGCACAATGTGAAACAGCAGTGTTTTTCCTAAAGAATACAAATCCTTACCTTGATTGTGAATTTTATTAGTTCATATTATAACGTTCCATGACAGAAAGATGTTTTGGGGAAAAGGAAACCTTAACGACTTTAGCTGTTATTCGATCAGATTTAATCAATTTTCGACGTTCTTCTTTGTATCATTCTCTTTTTTTGTCTGTGTGTGTCATGCTCTTTGGCTGCAGGAATTATCACACACCTACTGTAGAAGCTTGTTATTTAAATGTTCATTCCTGTGCTTCCAATTTCATTACTTCAAATACCTTGCAGAGTCCTAGTGCAATAAACCCTTTCCAAGATGAAGATCGTTGCTTTCGGTGTGGGCCTGGAAGTTGGGCCACGCTGTAGTTTTCCGGCTGATGGCTGATTTTTGAAAAGCCAGACCTGCCAATTCCGTTGTATTTTTTTATTTATTTTTTTTGTCTGAAATGTTGCCAAATGTAGCAGGAGTCAAAAGTTTAACTTTTGTGCTGTTGACCATTGTAAAACTGAGTTATTGTAATTTTATTTGGACATAATGGTAATGTCATGTTTAATATCTGACTGCTCTGAAAACAGTTTACTATACAATCAATCAATCAATCAAATTTTATTTGTATAGCACATTTCAGCAACAAGGCATTTCAAAGTGCTTTACATCATAAACATAA